>JAYMTG010000574.1:0-11608 GCA_036897565.1 Pelargonium exstipulatum
TGATATTTGTAATTCACTCTTATGATTAATGAAATAGACTTTGATTCAAAAAAAAAAACTAATTAAAAAACACAAAACTCATCATTGTTATTCCGGTACTAATATATTTACTCTATTTTTATGCTAAGAACTTTCCATCTTCTATATAAAAGTCATTCTTACTAGTACTATTATTTATGGATGGTAAATGGTATTAAGAAAAATTTATATGTATATATTTGTTAAAAGTATAGAGTGACATTTAATTTGAAATAAAAAAATAGACTCTGGAAAGACATTTAATTTAAAACAAATGTAGTATAAATTAGATACAAACACATATGGTGGCTGGAGTTAGCGCATAGAACAAGAAAACATCTGATATTACAATACACAACAAGTAATACGAGGAACCACTACAACATGTATACAAAAATTACCAGATTCTTATAAGATAGTAACATCTCACGTACTAACGATGATAGATGAACATTTTAGTAACTAAAAATTGATACAAAATATCATTTTAGTTAAAGGAAGCAAAAGAAGCTTTGATGGAGCCTCCGCTGAGTTGATAATTGAGAAAAAAATAAGCGATAATAAAATTAAAATTTTCTTCATATTACCAAACATATGAACCCTCATTGATTTAAGTGGCTCTAGCTTATTTGTTACCTGCCCGATTTCGTTTGTAACATTTATAAGTAGAGAGAAAATACTGTATATTTGAGATAGAAAACCCAATTAAGTGTTACAATATTACAAGCAAATATAAGCCCATACCCCACCCATACCCATTACAAATATATAAACCAACAATGCCTCATGGTAACTCGAACTCAAGACCTACGGAAACCTAAGTGGTAAGTTTTACCACTTGGATGTTGGTAGAGAGAAAATACTTTAAATCATCAAATTCTAACCCTTTTTGTTTATAAGTTTGTTTGTTTTACCCTCATCTTCATTATCCTCCCATGTTATTCAAACATATTTTTGAGTTTTGACTCATTCATATGGAGATCGAGATCTGCAAATGATCAATCCCATTCTCATTTCCAGAACTAAAAATTGTAGCTACCTAATAGAAATAGTCATGAACATTCAATTCAACGCAAATAAACAAATGATATAGAAGAACAATGCCAATAAACAAGAACTTTACATGCACCCAAGTATCATGACTAAGTAGCAATTACCATCTTCGTTATATAGACAAATTTTCATATTATTGAATCCTAAGTTCCAACAGTGTCAAAATCTTAGTTAAGTTGGCCAAAGGTTAACCTAGATAAAAATCAACCGGTGAACAAATGACAGTGCTGATTATTACAACTAGATGAAAATCAACCGGTGAACAAATGACAGTGCTGATTATTACAACTCAACAGAGATCAGCCATAATAACAATGGCAGATAACAGCACCGGAACATGATATGCAGCTCGCTTTCCACTTCAATCAATATTGGCATATTGCTAACCCATACCTCGTCGATTGAAAGAATCATCTACAAAATATACTTTCTAAAGGAAGGTTACAGAGAAATAAAATTATCTACCAAATCTTTCAACCCTCCTGCGCCGTAGTTCCTCCAAAGTAAGATCACGATCATTTGATTGATGTAAAAACTGCCTGGATGACAATCCACTGCTCCTATGTGTCCCACACATCTCGCAATCACTTGACCAACCAGAGTTATCATATGTACATGCTTGGCATCTCCATCCACCCGCCAGTCCTGTATGACTTCGACCCACAGTTCCTCTACCAGATATCCGTCTCCGTCGAAGTCTAAACATGTTTCTTACAAACCTCAAAGGCCAGCTTAAGGCACTAGTAAGGCCTTTAATGACCACGGTCAGAGGATCCGAACCTGAATATGATCGTCTCAACCGCATATAGAGCATTCCTGCCAGTATTCCACCAAGGTGGCCAAGAAAGGAGACACCCGGCACAAGCATTTGGATGAGGATTAGTTCTGCCCATGCAGCGTGGCGTGCTGGTACAACCAGCCCGTGCACATTAGTGTAGTCATCTGACTGGGAATTGAGGACTACTTTCATGGCAAAGAGAACACCAGAAAATCCAACAGCATACTCAGAGTAGTAAGCTCTCTCATAGTCAAAAAACACATACAGGGATTTGGCTAGTAGCAATGTGATACCCTGGGACATGCCAAGTAGAACAGCGACCATAGATAAAAATTCAGCACTTCCCATTGAAGATTCCAACTGTATCCCCTTCCATAAAAGTGACATCATGTTATAAACCAGGTGAGATTCACCTAAATGATAGAACGGCGACAAAAAGAACCGCTTCAGATCCCTGTACTGTTAAATTAAAATTAAAATGTATTAGCCCATGAAAACAAATAGATTTGTCATCTAATAAACTAACCAAGAGTAATGCAATTGAAATGTCATTTACAATCGAACGCATGACAAGAATCAGGAAGAAAAATAAAAGGTTTAAATGATTGCTTTAACCTAACCAGCTGAACATATATTAAAGAGGAAACCAAATGCATTTCAGAATATAAGGATATTGGGCTAAAGTAGGCATTCAACAATCAGCACAGCTATGGCTCCTTAATTCTCAAGAAGTAACAACATAGGAACTTTCAACATGTCCAACTGTCAGTCTTGTTTAAAACAAACATAATAATGACATTAGCTTCCCTAACTAATCGGCATTCCAGGAAAGACTAATTTTCAATACATATAGGTTAGATTCTAGCAGCAAACCAACACAATTTGGCTCAAAATTTCATTCATTAACACATTGAGGCTCATAACAAGCAGATCACCAACAAATCACTGCTGACGAGGATGAGAACACACCATCCAAAATGAGATAATACTATGATCCTCTAAGCTATATACGAATACAAACAAGAAATTAAAATGGGGGAAGCATTTGAAATTCATACAATTATGTCTCGTCAGTTAAAGATGCTGATAATGAAACACCAAAAAGCACCCCCAAAAAAAGCTGTCTGTCAACGTAATCCAGGCATTTGTTTTGACCTAACTTAAGTAATTTAGGAGCAATCAATAAGCCCTAAAATCCAAAAACTCGATCCAGGCCAAATGAACAGTTTCCAAAATATCCAACCTAACCCGCATCACAATCCAAAACAGTAACAAACTAACAATAGCGGAGAATTGAGATTCACAGAGAAGGGAAGAAGAAAATGGTACCTTGAGGATGAGGTGGGGGTTGAACCAAACCTCGTCGATGGAAGGTAGGAGAGAATCGAGAGGGCCAGGTCGCAAATAGGTGAGGGCATTGGCGGCGAGGAGGCCGGCGGTGACAGGAGGCTTCCGGGCGATCCTGTAAAACTCGTTGGCAACGTGAACCGCCAGCAGTGGAAGCATTCCGCTCCATGACCTTCCTCTTCCTGATCTTTCCATTTTCTTTTCAAATAAAATGATACTGAGACTGAAACAAAGAAAGCGATAGTTGGAGCTGAGAGATATGGAATTGTAGATGCTTCGTCTCCAAGAAAAAGCTTCTTGCTTTGCTTGACTCAAGAAAATTCCAGACGCTTCTCTTCTCCTACGTCACCTATTATAGAAATTACATTGGACACACGTCACAATCACAGGAAGGATACAGATGCACATTTTATAGGAGTCGAAAAATGTTTATAATTATCAAAAATAAAAAATGTCTCTATGCAACCTTGCTCCGCGAAGTACCAGATTAATGCCACATGGGTCTGGTCTGGTACATATCAAGTCAGACCGTACGGTCTGATTGGAATTGATACGGTTCGAATAACCCTCAATCGGGTTACTTTAATTTGGTTGGACCATTTTGCCCCGTTAAACTAATTTTACCTCAAATGATTTTCTTTTTTTACCTTATTGGACATCAAATTAGTCTCGCGAAGCCTCCTAACCCTAATTCGGCTCCTCCAAACTCATTTTCGCTATTTTCGGGATCTAGATACCCTCCTTTACCTTGTTGTTTTCTATTTGTGCCTATTTCAAAACCTCTCAAATAGTGATAAGCCATAATTTTCAATACGTACGATTAATTACTTTGATGTCTCATGTCATTTCTGACTAAATAATTAATTTAATTTATTTATTATCTTTAATTTCTCATAAGCATAATTTACGAAAAATTTAACGAGAGTTATATCAGGTATTAATAATTAGGAGACTAATTTGATAGTTAATCCAAAACTAGATAGTAGTTGTAAAAATTAATGTCTAAACATGTGCACGTAAAATACAAGAGATACTTGATAATCTCTCAATACAATTACCTGTACGAAACTCATATAACCAGATAATTATGTACCAAAATAACAAAGCCAAAACGTACTCAAATATTAATTTGGATGTCAACTACTGTTACTAATACATGGGAAGGTTTCAAAACAACAAGAAAAATGTTTTACATATCCAAACATGTACCATGACTTGTGTTGATGAAAATTAATGCTCTCCTCTCAAATGGAATCTTCAAAACTGTAATCTCATAAGTAGAACTTACAACATATGAACATGGATTATCCCCCTTGCACACTCAGTTCTAAAGTTACTGCTTGGTTCTAGTTCTAGTTCTAGTTCTACCAGAGTGAACTATATATTGCCAAGCAGAAAGCGATGAGGATCGGTTCTTATCAGAAAGACTCCTTTAACAACATTATTAATTCCTTCGCCTCTTCTTGCGCCTTGCATCTCTGTCACTCTCCTCAGAACTTGATGATTCTGACTCAGAACTAGATGATCCCGAACTGGATGAACCAGAATCAGAGGAATCCTCATCGGACTCTGGTGCCTTCTGTTGTTGCATTATCAGACGAGGCATGTTCTTCAAGTATTCTCTAAGGTTTTCAGTGATGCCACCAAGACCAATGGATGTGAAAAAGTTAATAGCAAATCTTGTGTTCTTGGGATTATCTCTGGGGAAGATAGATTCAAAAGATTCCTGCATAGTGGGTTCGGTGAGCCGCTCGTTCAGTAAAGGGACACCAAGATGCTCACTCAATTCCTGCACCAGAAACAATAACCAGATGAATTCAAAACATACTAATATGGAAAAGCAACAATCATCAACTCCAGATATCCTATTAGCACAGCTGCCAATGTCCTTAGTTGCCTAACAGAGGAGACAGTGACATAGAAAGGCCAAAAAGATGCATGCAACAAAAAGCAAGACATAGTCAAGCTAACTACAGACCAATAATGAGAAAAACAACGTGGATATACATTATTAAGAGACTTAGTTGACTAGTAGTCTAGAGATAGAATGCTTATGTTTTTTCATCTCTACATATTAATGCACGAACACAAATGCCACACATGCAATCTCAGGGGAACTTAAGGATTCCTCTTTAATATGAAAATAAACTCACAAATCCATTTCAGGACATTCCCAGAGGAAAAAGTATTCAGAATCATTCTCATACTGTACACATCAAATTTGCATATCCTTTATGCTTAAATTTTCACATCCACATACAATATGCATTTTTTGTGGAAGTTATTGTTCCTTGAATTGCATTTTCAAAACAAACCAAGTTGTCAACCATGGTTATGCATTTAGGTCCATCTTTATGTCACATTTACTTCAAAAACAGTTCTCAAATAAGCAGGATAGCCGTAATTATCACAGAAAAGGTTTGCTCAACCAAAATAAAGGGCAGCACAAGATAATTACTAATAATAATTATCCAATTACCTGGAAGAGAATCTTAATGAATATACGGGAAGAGGATGTAGTGTCCTCTTCAGTTAAGCGTATGTAGGCTAAAACATGCCAGGGCAATGCATCTGTACCAAGTAAATGGGCAAAAAATTTGGCCACATTACGCAATTTATTTGTTTCAAGTCGATGAATCATTGAATATTGCTGGACAAAGCACTTTTCAAAATTTTCTTGGTGTACTTTGTTGATCATGCAAAACCGCTGCCCCAGCAGACCGTAATATCGAAGATAAGTTCTCTCTTGACTGCAGCACTCCAAAAGCATAATGCATAATTCCATCTGCATAGAGAAAAAACAACTATGGGATGGAAGATTACAGCAAAAGCAACAAAATAAATAAACAAATCAACAAGAACGTAAAGAACAGCACTTGCAGAAGCTTGAGCAGATATTAGAGTCCATGCTGTTGAATGCAGCACATAATTACTACCTAAGTTCACCAGCCCCAAAAGTCACAACGTTATATAGCTAAGTACCAAAAGAAGTATTTAACTCTATGGGAATAAGTATAAGATGATGGACTGAATCATTCAATAAAAGAAGAATTTCAGATCTCTGTACTTTGGCTGCCAACAAATGTGAAAGATGCAATCAGAGAACAGGACTATGTGATATAAATAATTTATATTCAGGCAGCAGTCGTAATCTTATAGTACATGGTTCAATTTATCTGCTTCTCAACTGCATTAAAGTAAACTAAACAAAAAATAGGCACAACTATGTGAATGACATACATTATTCCATTTAATAATCCTTACAATGCCAATAGATAGTCCGATGGATCAATTTGAAGCAATAGTCACAATTAAGAGTGGACACAAGGACAATAGAAATGATATTTGTAAGATAGGAGAAGAGATTAGGAATTAAAAAGCACATGTGTGTGGGTGCGTGTGTGGGTGAGAGAGATGGGGGGGGGTAATTTTAAGAGGCAGTAAAGGAGTGAATCATGCACCAGCCTATTTACTGAAAGCTGGAAATAAACACAGACACACAACTTTGGAGTAACACTAGTAAAGTAATCATAAATTTCCTACACTCCCATGGCAAGCTGGCACGTGCATCCCGCAGTTCCCAGGTTAATGTGTGCTTCCTATGTACAATACTATTGTGCATGCTATGTCTTCACAATTCTCTGATTTATCTTAATTAACATAAAAAGGCAAAAAAATAAAAATAATAAGTTCCTCAAACTCAAGACTCGCAAGACTTCTAGCTCTTAACAAATTAAATGCCTATATTGTTATCATTTATGAGTCAAATACTAGTTGTCTTACAAAAACGTAATATCACCCTATTATGCACAATATTCCATACATGCATTGAGTTTGACTTATCGCGAAAAGTTAAATAAGAATGTAAGATGCATGTATAATTCAGATATTATAAGGCAGAGATTGGACAACATACCTCTTGACCAGGCTCTAGTTTAATTTTTAATAACTTGTGACCAGCCTCCTCAAAATCTACACTAGACATAATCGTAAGATATATTGTCCTCCGAAGATTTACAAGATTTGTTTCAGTCTCATCTTTAATTTTCATCTGTTGTTCATCCTCTTCGTCGGATTCGTCATTGTCAGATTCGTCGTCGTCGTCATCATCATCTGATTCTGCACCAGAACCTTCCTCATCCTCTGACTCGTCACCAATTATGTTCTTTTTCAAGTCTTCATAGCGCTTCTCATTCTCAATGAACTGAGGATCCGGTTTAAATAAATCTGAAAAAGGAAAATGGTAGCATTTACAATCAAATATGAACATAGCTAGATCTATCAAGAAGCTGAAAGACAAGTTATTGGCATGACATACCAAGAGCTATCTCTGGGTCAATCTCTTCTTGAAGAGAGATCTCATGGGTAAACTGATCTTCCTGCTCCACAAGATCAAGCTCTGGGCGAACAGCTGGGTGTCCCTGCAAACTCACACATTTTAGAGAATCATTATACGTTCTGCCTGTTTTAAAGCATTAAATAAGCTAAGAAACAAAAACACAGTCTAATATCCTTTAAACCATAAAAGATATTAAATTTCACCTGAAATTTGGCTTTTCTGATAGCAAATAAACCTTCAATCAAGAATTGTACTCTTTTATCAATTTCTCCTTCATGAAGAATTCCACGGAAGCGCTCAAAAATACCTATTGAGATTAAAAACAATTAGAATGATGTAAACCATGAGTGTGCTTCACCATAGCCAGCCCACTATGAACAATAACATTAGTACTGGTGGTTCTTGCCAAAACTGCTCACCACTACCAGGAACAGACCATTCCCCGATTGAATTTAAAAAACCACACTTATTTCTCCCACACTATCTTAGAATCAACAGAAAGAATTGTCATAAAATGAAATAAATCCATCCCTGGTAAATTTACAGATGGCCCAAAGTACCAAGCATAATGTAGAAAATGCTACAAGTTATGTTCTTTACTATTGACACATAAATCACTAATTGCAGCTCTTTAAGAGAAATGGAGTAGTGTTTAAACAATGAGAGACATATTGTACTACGTAATATTTATAAGTTCTAAATTATTAAATGAGGCCATGTCAAATTCAGTTCGAGATTAAATGAAGTTGCACTACTTCACAAACAAGCAAATAAATTTACGTATATAGGTCTGACGATGAAAGGGCAAATCCTGGCAGTCATTTCAAGTCTACAATATGACAGAAATTAAGCCTCAAAATAAGACAGCTCAAACTAGAAGTGATAACATTAACTTTATAATAGTTGAAAGCAATAGAAACATTCTATTCATATATAATGTACAACTGGATATACATTTCCTATCAAAAGTGTGGTCTAATTTGCAGTGCACAAAACATATATTCAACGCTATACTCACCATGCAAGCCTTTGGGTGAAAGGTCCTGAAGTATTGATCCACACTCTGTAACGAAACCAACTGCAACCTCAACACTGTCATCCGTAGGATTCTCTAGCAGAACGGTGAGCAGTTCTAGAGCAATGATCTCATGAGCCACTTGTTGGTTCACTAGATGACCTATAAATTTAACAGCAGCTAGCAATTGTGGCTGTCCATGATATGAAACCAGAACAAAAAATTAGCCAAAAGATCTGGGTAAAGAAATGCTTCCTATCAACAAATTGAAATTAAAAAACAGGAGTAAATTTGCACCTTATCATTTCGCTTATATGCTCTCTTTAGCTGCAGAACAATCCTTCTCAACAAAAGTTCGCCCACTTCAGGGAACTTGGTGTTGACAACAGCAACCAGTGCAGCAAATACATCTGTAAAACCTGGAGATGCCATTTGAGACTTCATACACGACCGACAGAAGAGACCCCTTCCCCGAATCAGATTCTCAGCAAACAATTCTGGAATAATATTTTTGATATTTGCAGCATTGACCTTGTTTACAAGCCCATTAATGCTCTTCCGAAGGGCATCCCAAGTCAACCGCTGATACTCAACACTACTTTTATCTTCAACTTCTTTCATCATTCGGGCCAACTTAAAAGGTGGGATGTAAACTCCTCCAGTCCTACCCAAAGCAGACGCATCAGTGCTCAAATTGCCTTCTTGCAATGTTGATTGTTTTTTAGATTTAGAATCTTCAAGTATTCTCCTATCTCCAGACTCTTTCTCCCTAGAAATATGTCCATCACGCCGTTCACTGCGCTCCCGATCTCTCCGGTATCTTACATCTTGGTCATCATTTTCACTTCTACGCCTCCCATGCCTATCATCATCTCTTCTATCACTTTTACGTTCTGATTTCCTTGTAACTTCCCTGTCATATTTTTCCTCCAACTCCCGACGTGAATGGCGATCCTTACTCCTATATTCATCCTCCATTTCTCGCCGCCTGTTCCCGTTCTCATGTCGATTGCTTCTCTCCATCCCCCGCTTATCACTTTTTGTTTTCCTGTCACCATCATCCAAACTTCTATCAGCATCCTTAACCTCATCAGCATTCCCAGCTTCCCGGCGTCCATGACCATGCTCTTGGATTCTATCCCCATCTTTCTCGACCAACTCACCCTCTTCATCAGAACTTTGCTTTGTTTCCTTCTGGTCTGCAAGCTCATTCTCTCTCCTATCCCTATCCCTGACTTCCTTCTCTTCATCCTTTTCCCTATCCCCACCGTCACTGCGACGCCCATCACTTTTCACAAGGCGCCTACTTCTATTTCTTCTGTCGGACTCAGATGAGTCAGATTCGTCCCCTCGTTCACGATGACTATTAGACCTGGAATCTCTTTTACTGGGTTGGCGAACATATCTATCTCTTCTTTCCCTAGAATCATCATCACTAGATTCACTACTGTACTTCCTGGCCATAACAACACTCAACTTAAATCAACTAATAAGCAGAATCCCAAATTAGCACCGGCAAAACCTGTTAATTAAAGAATCAAAACAATACTTAGTCGAAGCATATCAGCAATACCCAGGACACTATTCAAATATAAAATTGTAGCCCAGATTTATGATTCAGTTTCTAGATGCACAACTCAACGAGAATCTAAGCGTGTCAAGGAATTGATAAACCCTAGCACTAACAAGAGTAGCAAATAAATTAGGCATTGACTGAAACAGGAAAAAACAAAACAAAACACACAACATCAATAAAAATAAAAATAAACAGAGAAACCATGAAATGCTTTAAAGCAGCGGTACTACAATATGGGCAGAGCACCGGCACAGGGTACGAATTCGGCACCGGTACTCTTCCAGTACATACCAGTTATGTAGCCTTGGCGAATCGTCTCTAGTATCAGATACGCGACTGCGAATGCGACCGCTGAGTGCGAAATCTAGCGAAGGAAGATGAAGGAAGTGGGTGTCGATGAAAACAAATCTAGGTTTTCTGTTCTGTATGAATTATGATGATGGTGAAGGGTGTTTTCGGTATTTTCAGGTGTGCGATGGGAATTTTTTCTAATTTGTTTGGGTAATTTTAAACCGGTATCGGTATTTTTTGAAGGGTGATTTTTTTTTAATGGAAATATTTTATTTTAGGGCAAATAGTAGATAAATACCACGTGGTTTGTCCTTGTTGCATTTAAGTACCTAGAACTTCAATATGCAGCACATAACTATCCGATGTTGGTTTTCCAAAAAATTTCTGTTAGTTTGGATGGTTTTTTGGGAAAATGCCGTTTTACCCTAAGTGAAGAAAAAAAAACTCATCCAAATAGTCCCTTAATAGAAAAGAAATTAAAAAAAAATAAATAAATGAAGATTGTTCATCTTCTCCGGTCACACTCCATCTCCGACGACGCTCCCTTCGTCGCCTCTCCCTCCATCGAGCACGACCAAAGCTCGCCTCCACAGCTCCTTCAAGCACGGCCAAGGCTCGCCTCCACGTCTCTCTGATTCTCTGCTCCAGATCTGATGAAGCTCGCGACCATGGAAGACGAAGCTTGTGCTCATCGTTGCCGGCTCGTGCTCGCCGGACTAGTTTGTCTCGTCGTGCTCTCGTCGGAATGGTTTGTCTTGCTAGAGAGAATCGGAGAGAAAATAAGGGATTTTCTTCCATCACCGGACTGGTTTGTCTTGCCGTTTCTCGTGTCGTGCTTGGCTGTGCTCGATCTGCCGTGCTCTCGCCGGAGACAAAAGCTCACAACCTAGATCTGGAGCTCTTTTCCAGATCTGGCCGAAGATGAAGAACCAACGCCGGCTATCGCTGGAGACGAGCTCACGGCTCGTGGCTTGCCGAAAGAAGAACGAGTTCATGGCTCGTGGCTTGCCGGAGAAGAGGCCAAACCCATATCTGGGTTATTTTTTTGGTCTAATCTGGTTCATTATTTGGTTCAAAATTTGGTTCAATTCTCATATATGGTTGAGTTTATTTGGTTCAATTTTTCATCATTTTTTTTTGTTTGTTCATGTTTTTCGGCGACCGAAAATTTCATAGGGTCGTCGAAATATA
>JAYMTG010000575.1:0-11606 GCA_036897565.1 Pelargonium exstipulatum
GCATGCACACATGAATTTACCTTACTTGACCTTTCATGATGGTGAGTAGCTGGACCTTCGTTATCCTTCAGTTTATGTAAAGCTTCAGACATAGAATTATGGATTTGTTCGCGTTGTTGATTAGTGCGTTTCATCCCAAGATCATCAAACTTCTGTGTCAAATTGATTACATCAGACTCTGCTTGAGCCAGTTCCTGAAGCTCTTTCTTTGTCTGCAACACACAACTCCAAGTTAAAATTTGGTAAATGTCAAGACCAATTATTTGTATCAGTTAGATGTGATATACGCCAACCTTGTCATCAAGACTGGATAAATTAGGTAAAGGTCCTAGAGGATTTTTCAGTACGGCTTCCAAAGCTGTCCTAGTATCTGTCTCCTTTTGTAACTGATCATGTAGTTTTGCCACCTGTACATTCAGTCGATGCCATCACTAATAAGTCTCTGTCCACAAGGTCAGAGGACTGATAAAGAACACAAACAAAATCATTGACATTAAGTTCAAAGTAAAAGCAAAATCCGTGTTCAAAGTATAAATATCACAGTTTATATATACCTGAATATGTTTCCACACATCATTTTGTATGCAATCCAAAGGTTATAGAATTTATTAGTATCCAATCTCCTGACTATACCTTGAGTTTCATTTGCATTCCTAGTGCTTAGTAAAAGTTCTATCTTATCTGTCTTCTCCTTCAATCCCATTTATTTCATTCTCCTCCCTTTTAATTTCTCTCTATTTACTTCTTTATTTCTATTTACTACCTACTGTCCTACATCGAGAATGAAGGAGAGTTCATCAAAATGAAACTTATATACACTTCAATGTTCAATCAGAATTGTACCTCTCGTTCAAGATCTAGACGATACTCATGCAGGACCTTCTTTCGTTTTTCCATATTGGCTTGCAGATTTTCATTCCTTTTAACCTAAAATGAAAATAAAAAGCAGAATGAATTATCATGGAAACAAAAAGCTTTATAGAGCATACCTGGAAATGGACACAATGTAGATCTCTACCTCTTCTGCAACTTTGTTTCGCAAGTCAACTTTAATAGCCTCGAGCCTTTTGATATCAGACCTACATACACAAAGTTAGATGCATGAAACAACTATTTTGTACTTTTAAAGTGTATTCTGTAATTCAGAATATGTTCCATATAATCACATTATCAATTGCATTTTTCATATTAATGGCTGACGATAATATTTAAATGGTTGGTGAATGTTCTTTTCAGTTTTATTTCGTCTCAACGCATAAACAAATGTTGACAATATATGTAAGGACCATCCCAACTAAAAGCTTAAACTAATAATTGAAGATCCAATATTAGTTTTATACTCGAGACGTGGCCCATGCACATGTCAATTTCTTGCCTTACACTGGAATTTAATATTGGCGGCGGCAGGACTCAAACTTGGGACCTTGTGTCACCAATGCTCTGATAACAGGTAAAAGACCGTCTCAACCAAAAGATTAAGCAGATAATTGAAGGTCCAATATTAGTTTATACTCTAACAATATAAACATCATTCTACAAGAGCATGGAGCACCAAATACGTAAATGAACAAGAAGAGAATTTAATTATGCAGATGTAAAAATGTTTGACTTACTCATCATCGAGTTCATAATCAATGGATTCCATGGAGAGGTTCTTCCTTCCCTTGATATTTGACAGGAAAATGGAAAAAGAAATATTAGCATGTCAACATGAACAATGGAAAATGTGATAAAACTCATAATTCCCCTCTAGGAAATCTAGACTTGTATGGTTTGAAACTCTAATGTTCAGGGAGAAAGTATTCAATTTAGTAATAACCAAACTCCCCAAAACCAGAACGACCCATGTACTCACAGCAGCACGTCCCAAAGCAGTAGGACGGCGATTTCTACGCACCGGTCCATTTACTAAGGTAATCGATTTTTGCATGATTGGTGGTTGATTCTGATCTCTTAACACTGAACTTCTATCTGTTGAACTATTGTTTGCTTGATTCTGAACATTTCCATGTTTTTGTGCATCATCTTGTCGTGGCATTGACTTTCTAAGAGAACTTGATCGCTTATCGCGCCGAGACACTAATTTTTTAAGTGAATTTGATGACAACTTCCAATGAGCTTTATTGTCATCATCTACTTCAGGAGACCTGGAACCGTAGCTAGACCCATCAAGGTCCTGCATATATGAAGTAGCTGGCATAAGTATAGTACAATATTTTATCAAAAATAATAAAAACAAAAACTAGAATCCGACAAAATTATAGGCTAGATCTGGCATAACAACCAGCTCTGCAGGATATGAATTGCCTCTAGCTCTAGTGAATATTAGCAACAACCAACCAGCTTATTTTTGGGATCAAATTGGAATACACAAAAGTTTGAATATTTTAGGTTTGGTTTAATTTGATTTGGTCATTTCATTGATGGTCAAAATAAAGGGGGAAGAAAGAATAAAAGAACACTGGAAAGCATGTTAGGAGTTTATTAATTGTAACTTGAACTAATGTTCTCTAAAACTATCAGCATAATGTCCTTAAGGAGTAGAATAGTACATCAACAAAAAAGAAAAAAATAATAAAATAAAATAAAACATGTTAAAGAGAGAGGTTAAGAAAAAAGGCTTCCTGGGTACATCTACACTATCCACACAATGCTACTCTTCCTACACCTAGCCTGAGCAATCAATATTCACTCCCAAAGTGATGTTCAAAAGAGAAGAAAAAAGATGATAATCAATGCTATGCATGATATGAAATAGTTAAACAAGCTAAGAATAGTGACTTGCAGAATCAAAAATATAAATCTAACAACATAATATGGTAAGCACCAAATGTGTAGGGCAAGAAACATATATACAAGGCATCTTTTAATACCATTGTCTCATGTGTAGTAGCTGCTCATGATATTGGAAGGTATAAGGACAAACCATTTCATCATCGTCATCGTCATCGTCTTCTATAGAATAAGAACCCTCACTTCCACTTGATCCATATTCAAAATCTTCGTCAGAATAAGCATCACTGTCCCCTGTTCCGTCATCATCATAGGATTCATCGTCGTCCTCATTCTCACTTCCACTCTCTTCTGAGTCAGAATAGAGTTCAGAAGAAACAGAACCTTCCTGCAGAGGCACCACTAATTTATGGAGACAACGTAGAGTTAAGGAATTTAATTTCACTGTTTTAAAAGGAAAATGGAGCAGCATTTATCAATAAATGGATTCTCAGGCTGGTAAGAATCATGAGGAATGAGATTTAGAAGGAAAAAAAATGAGGATAGTAAGCCACCATACAGTAGCAAAATTAAAAGCATAACATAGCATGAAAAGATGGATTAAACATACCCCAAATATTTTATTGTACTCCTCCAATAAAGTTATAACAATGGCTTGAGCATGATTAGCTGCAGCAGCTGCCTGCAGAAGTTGCATTGAGCCATCGGCACCTACATCAAAATCATTCTCAATTTCACATTCACCAGATAGAAGGGGACGAAGAAGTAAGGGTGCCATGCAAGCGGCCACAGCTGAAGGGCTCATGAGATTCTTATTTTTGTTGGAAGCCACAACTTGCATCATTTGTAGAATTCTGAACATAGGGAGACAAAAGAAACAACAAGATAGGGAGATGAGAAGGCAGATACCAAATGAAAGTAAAACTTTATCTTTAGAGGAAAAAAAAACATAATTGCAATCATCTATTCAATGTAAGTTGAACAAGTTTTGTTCCTAATTATCAAATCAGTGAATAAATTAAAATAATTACGAAAATTGGGCCCTGCTCAAGCATATAAGACATAGTTTGCAAACACCCTTTTAGTATATTTTATAGAAACTTTAAAATGGTTTATGTCTTGACTCCTGAAATCTAAATTACCATAATCTCCAAATCCAAACATGTCTATCACCTGAGTTAATTTAAACACACACATCTCTATCACGGTGTATCACCTGAGTTAGATGGATTCTAACACACACATATCATAGATCTGAACAAAACATTATGCAATCGTGTATATTTTGAAGGTAAATTTACTCCAATCTAAAATTTTAAAATATAAGGTGGAGGACCCAACTAATATATCAACTGCAACAGTCTTCACATTCTTTCACGTTAGGATGCGATAACAATATGTAATGTTTTACGATCATACATGATACAATTACAATTCTAACGAAGGTGTTCATACTTTTCTTTGTAACTATTAAAAGAATGCATGCTAAAAATTTCTCACAAGAATCCTAATCAGGACTACCACTAATAATAAAAATAATAATTAGAGCACGAATTGATGACATTAATAATTTTCTTTTCTGCATTATTTAAGATTTTTGTATTATTTAAAGCATAATTACTCATGTAATGTATGATGTATCGATTACCTCTGCAATAATCGGCGATTTTGCTCTGGGAATGTTTCACATATTGCTACACGCATGGCATTGATTCTAGCATTTTTATCACCTCCTGTTGAAAATAGTTCACTAATGAACATAAGAAACCCAATGTGCTGAAACATGAAATACCAGTAAGACAAATGAGCAATTTAAAAAAAAAATGTTATACTATAAAACCAGAAAGGTCAATAGTAGGTCAACAACATTCCCCGTCACATGTCAGTAAAGACGTTCTTCTGCAGGCAGACCAGAAACCACAAGGGAATTCAAATATTGGACTGCGCATCAAGGTTTGATATTCCATTACTAAAGGGTCAATAGTAGGATTTCACTTGCATCTTTATATATACTTCTTGTTTTCTTCATATTTCTCCAATGTGGGACTTATTTACACCACTTTCTTCAATTTCAGTCAACCAAAATGTGATATCATTTAACTTTGAAGACATACACTTGGTAAGAAGAGAACTATTTCCCAGTTGACCACTCCATAAAGCTAAAGTTCTGGGTGTGTTTAGATAAAGGCTCTATGAGTGAAATGTGAAGTATTAAAAAAACCGTAAAAGATTTTTTGTTATCAATTACAACAAACCCACTATGCAGCAAAGTAACATGCAAAAGATGAAATATTACCAGTAGATTTACGACATGCATCTAGTAGTGCATTGAAGCAAGATGCGGGCACTGGAGATGATGGCAACTCTCGGATGATATACTGTAAATTTGTATCAAGGAAATGAGCTAAGAAAGTATGGGTTTCAGAGTTTTCTTTAACCTACTCAAGTGGTCACTATTTTAATTAGATGTGAAGGGGATACCTTGACACAGTCAGCAATAATATGTCCATCCTCGTCTGGGGAAAAATTAGTTTTTCCTGAAAACAACGGCAAAAAATAAATAGATGATGGAGGGATAACTTGGCTTTTCATCTATACTACTCCATGATCAGAAGGTGGTTTCTTCTTAGTTCAAAGTTTAATTTCGCAAAGCTACTCTTTAATAAAACGACAAGTACTTTCTCAATACGGTTAACTAAAACTTTAAGATAAAATTATAAATTAGTAACGCCCTCCATTTTCACATCTTTGGGCATTGCCAATTGCCCATTAATTTCCATAGGGTGTATGTATTACCCTTAGGAATGATATAATAGAGAGATCTTCCTTGTCCAAACTAATAACAAACGTGATATGTATACAAACCCTGCTCATATTCCCGAATTCGACGTTCAACATGCTCCACATCTGCTGCCTGTCGCAGTATCTCTTCTACTTTAACTCCTGTTATATTACTTAAAATGATTAAATCCACAAAAGTAAAGTGATGATAAACAAATTGACCAATATTTTACGTCCTACGTCATAAAGCCAGGAACCTTGGTTGACCACCAAAGCAACACAACAATCCAAAGACAAAAACCTTATCATGTATAACAATTTTCACTACTTCCACCTTTTCCTTTACTTTCAACATGCAAAAGTATACCATATTTTATAATAAGCAAATTTACAAGGAAATAGACTTAGATAAAGAAAGAATACTATCCACTTATCCAGGTAAGGAATACCACTGGGAAGTATAAACCTTCAGCAAGCAAAATGGCTAGATCAAGACAACAACATTTAACCATCCACTCTTATTCCTCAATTCACGAGCCAACTCTAGAGAAACCATTTAAACTTATCTACTAAACTCACTCACCATTTTTCTCAAATATGGGTAGGAAAAATCTAGTTCAAAGAACCTACGTCATTGAAATCAATCATATGAATTAAAGCAATTTAAAAAATACAATAATGAAAAAAGAAACCCACCATGCTCTTCTATAAACCTCATGGCTTTTTCCAAAAAAGTTGGAGTTCCATCAACTTCTTCCAAAGCAAGTAAAACTGGCCTACCAATTACTGTAGATTTTGCAGGTTGTCTGTCCTTTGCTACAATATAAAATTCAGAAAAACTTCAGTACCTTTGTATGAAATAAAATGTGTAGGAAACCAGTGCAGTTATCCAGGTTCATAACATCATGATAAGAAAAACATTTTTCACTGACAATCATTCAAAGGTTTTACGAAATAATTATTTGATTATGATAAATTACATTGAAAAGGCTAAAATGGGAGAAGCAGTTGCTTGTAGTCATAAAAGCATAATACCAGTGTAATGATTTTTAGTCAGCAACTGCAAAAGTATTTATGAAACAGTTGCGGTCATGTGCCACTTATTAACCAATATTGAATAGTCTTGTCATATAGTTGTTCTATGCAACTGCTAGCTCCCAAAATATTACACAAAAAGTCATCTCTTTGAAACTCTACACATAACTACATAAATGACTTTAAAAATAAAAATAAAAGAAAAGCATACTTTGTTCTGAAGAACCATTCTTTGATTCAGATTCGCTCTTCGTAACACCATTTTGCCCCACTGCAGGGGCTGCATTTGGGGCTTGCGCCAAAGCATTCTCAAGTGCAGTCTTCCACTCATATAAATCCTCCGATGTTTCAGCCTGTAATACCAATGAAAATACCACATTATAAGTAAACTGTATCAGCATTCAAATAGAAGTACCATTTGTAGAGCTTTTTGGGTATGCAAATCTGTGTGTACTTTCGTGTTTCACGGCATCACAATTTGAGACCACTTTTACATTCTAGATGTTTGTGTATCCAGGTCTGTGTTTGCGAGCGTGGATGTACACTCCTACAATCTATCGGTGAGCTCGACAATGTTCTACCAACAACCCATTTCGTCCGACCACTAACTAGAGACGTTGCGCTGACGATCCAACCAAATCTGTTTCAGCGATCACTTATGTTCTACTTTAATCCGAAAAAATAAATCCAACATTGCTATGTCTCAGTGCATCTCTTGAGGAAGTTGAGCTTTTTTCCATCGGGATAGAATGATGAGGGACAACAAATATCATTTAGTATTTGTTTATTATTGTTATTATTATTAGTATTTTGGAGTAGTAGTTACATAACTATTTTAGGATAAGATTCAATTTAGTTATGGGTTGGTTATGAGTTGGATTTATTTTGTATTAATAGAGAATTTTTTTTAAGGTACATTGAATGATATTTAAAATTCAGATTTGAATGTGATATTCTTCATCTAACTTTTTTTCACTCTTGTTTCTTTCTTTTTTTCTTCCCCATTTCGTCTGAATTCTATCTTTTCTTCTCATTCTTTCTTAACTTTCTGTCTTATTTCTTCCTTCTTCTTTTTTTCATTATTGCTGTACCGTACATCACATAGGACGGAGAGGCATTTTTGTGATGACTGATAAACCTCTAACATCCAAAAGAATTCGCAAAATAGAAGGTCAAATTGAACATGCCCAAACAGTACTGACATCTATCGCACCAATGAAACAGACACGAGTTAGTCTAAAAAATTATCAATGGAAGTACAAGTTTGGAGGCAGGAATTGGGTGGTATAAGATCTGGCATCTATTGATTTGGGTGAAAAAGTGCCACATTGGATCTAGTTGTTGAAAGAAGAAAGAGAAATATTGACCGGTCAAGAAACCAAATTATTCTTGTAGCATAAAAAATCACTTGAATGATAATCCAAAGCACAAGCAAGGAAAATCGAATTGACAAATCCCAAGCGGATTGTGTTCATCTTGTAACCGATGCATAAGCTTGGAAGCATGATGAGCGCCTTAAACTAAATCTAAAATTTGTTCAATAAATGTCTCTAACACCCAGATTCAATCGTAATCCCTATTTTCATCTTTTCATTCACAATTTTCAAGGAATCAATGAAGAGAAATCTTATCAACAAAACCTCTGTTCATATGTTAATTTAAGTCTAAAAGGTCTCATTTAATAATTAATATAAAACCAATGTTCAAACTACTTCAATAAAGTTTATTAGTTAGTCAAGTGTGCTCAAAGCATCTAATATTGTTGCAAAGGAATGATAAGAATGCAACTTTTTTCTGTTTTGCAGAGGAAGATATTATTTTTGATGTATAAATAAGATGAAAAAAATGATATATTGTGTATTTAATTGTTTTCCCAGTTTTTGGGCAGTTCTGGAAATACATGTTGAGAAACTTCAGTCAAATGGAGAAACAAAGACAAAGTCTTGGAAGGGAGGAAAAAAAACACCTTGAGCGTGAAGGCTCGTCCATCACGACCACCATCAGGAAAGAGCACAGTCAAGAGCTTTTTATCTGCTTTGACAACCACACTACAAAATCATTATAAAAAAATGTTAGATAACTACACTCCATAACAAATTCAAAAGTAGAATAATATATTTCAGATTTAACAGAGCTAGCCAACCTGCCTGAATTGTTGAGATCAATACCACCAAGAGTTAAATTTGCTTCACTTCCCTTTTGAGGAACAACACTCTAAACAAACAAAAATGAGAGATGAAACCTTCAGGAGCTTTCATTGTCGGACAGATACAGCAGAGAGGGTAGGGGAACAACAGATGGATGGAGATAATAACATAAATATAATAATGAACATACATAAACAATAATTTATCCAATCAACGCATTCAGTTATCTGATAGTATGTACATTTGATAAAATATCCATCAAGAAATTTGATCCATTTAATTTAATTACTACTTTGCAAGATTATATCAAATGTGTGGTGCTTACACTATGATGAGCACCCAAACGAATTCCAATACCAAATTACAGTCAGATTATTCAATTTTAAAACATAATTTCTTCATTAGTAAATCTTTTAGCCAACAAGCTAGTTTAGTAGTTTATATTGCATTAATTAATCATTACTGAGTGAAATGAAAAAGGGTATCTGACATCTTTGCAATAAATCTGCATATAAGGAACCTCAAATTAAAGCTATACATCATCAATACATTTTCTGTCGGTGTTAAACCAAAAATATTATTTCAAAGAACAAAAAAAAAGTACAGTAGCTGATATGAACATCTCATATAAGATACAGGACATCAAACAACACCGTAAAATACTTGCAACAAGGACTGGCATGAAGGAAATGGGGACAACGAAATGTCCAATTGCACACATAACTCTATCTGCAAGAGAGAATATTCGAACTAACAGATGCCAACTATACAAACCATGAGAATACCAGTTGGAGGCTGCTAAAAGCTGTAGAACATGACAAGAAAATTCTTCTCCTTTTTTCATATAATCTCTGGTTAAGAACTAGATAGTGCTTGGAAACATTTTAATTTTAAAAAGACTGTTGACTGACCACATTTGACAAACAAATCCACTGGGGAAACATGACTGATTTGAGGCGTTAAGTAGTTCTGGATATTCAACAGATTCTTAGTGGTGGTTTGGTAACACTTTTACTTCATTTTATACGCACTTATAGAAGTCATTGTTGTTTGGTAACTAAAGTATCAAAAAGTCATTTTGTACCGCATTTATTAATATTTTCATGAGACATCATTGCAAACTTGGAATAAGAGAGACTCTCTATATACTAAAAAAATTCAACTTAGTTCTATTTATTCATCATTACAAAACTAATGAATAAAAGTTGTTATTTTGGTGAGTTGGCACATAATTAATGAATGTATAAGTGACATATGTAGTAAGTGTTACCAAACAAGACATTAGTTAGCTGTTCAAGTTCATTGTTTCTCTGCTATCCGCCGATATATTCATAGCACAATTACATGGCTTACTATGCCTCCTGGTAGTAAACCCCAAATGAATTTACAGTCCGTCACAATAGTACTTTGTTCTAACCACAAGTTATGGGTTATACACATAAGCAACCATTCAGAATATACCTCCTCATATATTTGGTAATTGGTATAGACTGTTGCATGAAATTCCGATACTTAATATGGTCAATAACTTATCTCTGGTCATGGAACAGAAATCTAGTCAGTAATGTTATAACTATCAGCTGCAATGCGTTCCTTGCAATGCAAGTATAACCTATATCTGGACCTTAAAGTGCTGATTGAAGTAGCTGTAATTCAAATTAGAATGCTTCTAGTCATAGCTAATTTTTATCATCTTTCTATTTTGGTAAGGTAGCCACTTGTTAATTACAATTTACAAGAAAGGAGATGAACTTTGCTATAAAATACATGCATCAATAATGGTATACTATTTACCATCAAAAGGAATACAAATAAATGGACATAAAATTACACTACAAACTAGAGAATAACAACTTACAGGATCACTTCTGAAGAAAACGAGTGAAGTACGAGACAGAATAAACCACCTTTTCTTCCAAGTTGTAGTCCACCCAATTCCTAAAACAAGAATATGATCATTATATTATAGATTTATATGCTTCCATACTTTTCCAGCTAAAATTGTATATGGCATGTACATGTTACTAGTAGACCTCATAATAATACCCTTTGAGTAAAGCAATAAACTAATTTAAATATTTGCCACCATCGAAACAATGAGATAATTCCAAAACACAGCTCTCGCCGAAGGGTTAAATATAGATAGGTGTTTCAAGCCCCAAATCATTTCAACAAGGTACAGTCAATGGATGATTGTGATTTGCGACGACGAAACAACTTTAAGATGGTTGGAACTAAATAAAACACATACCTTTGGATGATAAAAACAGTGGCCCGCTTTTGATAACCTGAAGAAAATAAAAATCAGCATGAATACTTTTGTTAAAAAAAAAACAAAAAACAACAACAACAACAACAAAAAATCAACAATGCTTATTGTTTTCAAATTTTCATTACTCTGACCTTAATCACTCATTCCCATTTCTTATCTTCAATACATCACAAAAATACCATAAAGTAAAGGTCCCGCAACAAAAACATCAACCTCGGCAGGCATCTATGGATCCCTTCCTCTAACGTCTCGACAATGATTCAACTAATATAACTAAAATATAAACAAAATAATAATAATAATTACCGCATTTGCACCACGTTGATCGGAGGTCGAATCAGACGGCGAAAGAGGAGCGCCGCTTCCGCCGCCGCCGCCGCCACCACCACCACCGGTCCCGACTCCAGCATCTCCCGTAACCTGAGCGGACTCTGCATTTTTAATCGACATCTTGCAGTAACGGTATGAAATCACATAATGGATGGGCGATGAGCAACCGCGGCTGCGTGAGGGATCAGAGAAACCACAATGCAGTGCAGCTATAGATCAGATTCTGGGAAAAGCTTGAAATTGAAATGGAATTGTTGAATTGAGAGAGAAAGGAAACGGTGGGTATGTGATTAATTAATTAATTAATT
>JAYMTG010000576.1:0-11606 GCA_036897565.1 Pelargonium exstipulatum
AGTAAGTTGTTTTTATTTTAATTAAGTTAAACAAGAAATTAAACGAACGTTGCCTTAGAGAATAATAAACTTTCCTTACACTCCCCCTCAAGTTGGAGAGTGGATATCAAGAACTCCCAACTTGCACTTCATTGAGTAGAAAGCTTCTTTTCCCAGTGACTTGGTGAACACATCAGCAAGTTGCTCTGTTGAAGGAACATATTGAGTTGTGATCGAACCATCTTGAATTTTGTCCCGAATAAAATGACAGTCTATTTCTATGTGTCTGGTTCTTTCATGAAATACAGGATTTGCAGCAATATGCAGAGCTGCTTTGTTGTCACAATATAACAATGCCGGCTTTGAATGTAATATCCGCAAATCTTTTAGCATTGATCGCAACCAAGATAACTCACAACACGTACCCATCATAGATCTATATTCGGCTTCTGCAGAAGATAAAGAGACAATCTTTTGCCTCTTTGTTCGCCAAGAAATAAGTGAAGATCCCAAGAAAATACAATACCCTGTAGTTGATTTACGGGACACCGGGCAGCCTCCCCAATCTGAATCACAAAAAGCTCGCAATGACAATTCATTTTGTGAAGAAAAAAATAATCCTTGACCTGGGTTATTTTTCAAATACCGAAATACGCGCATGGCAGCTTCCATGTGAGGTTTGCGTGGGGCATGCATAAATATGCTTAAAATATGCACTGAATAAGTGATATCCGGACGGGTAATAGTCAAATAAATTAGGCGTCCCACAAGTCGCCTAAAACGAGATGGATCTTTCAACAATTCACCTTCCTCTGACAATTTCAGATTTTGTTCCATGGGAAAATCCACAAGTTTAGCTCCCAAACATCCACCATCTCTCAGAACTTCTAAAGTATACTTCCTTTGTGAAATAAATATGCCTTTCTTCACTCGAGAGACCTCAATACCCAAAAAATACTTTAAGTCACCCAAGTCTTTAATTCGAAATCGATTATGCAAAAATTGTTTAAGATTATGTATGGCTTCGGGATCATTTCCGGTTATGAGAATGTCATCAACATATATTAATAAAGCTGTAAATGACTTGCCTTTCTTACACGTGAACAATGAGTAATCCGCTTTGGACTGAGTAAATCCAGCATCTTGAATAGTTGTAGAGAACTTGGCAAACCATTGACGAGATGCTTGTTTCAAGCCGTATAAAGACTTGTTGAGGTGACACACAAGATTCTCCCCCTGTCGCTGAAGACCGGGAGGAAGAGACATATATATTTCTTCAGAGAGATCACCATGAAGAAAAACATTGTGGACATCAAGTTGGTGAAGAGACCAAGATTGAGCAGAAGCTAAAGACAATAAGCACCAAATTGTTACCATTTTAGCGGTAGGAGAAAAGGTGTCATGATAATCCACTCCTTCAAGTTGTGTGTAACCTTTCGCAACCAAACGCGCTTTATAACGTTCAAGAGTACCATCCGACTTGCTCTTGATTTTAAATACCCAACGACAACCAATAGGTTGTTTGTTAGGAGGAAGGGGCACGAGAGACCATGTATTGTTGGCTTCTAATGCAGCCAACTCAGATTGCATTGCCTCTTGCCAATGACTTTGGGAAGCTGCTTCATCATAACATGTAGGCTCAACATCATTAGTAATAGCACCAATAAATGAACGATGTTGTGGTGAGTAATGATCATAAGAGATAAAATTGCAAAGAGGGTATCGTGTACCTTTATGTGGAAAAGATGATGAGAACGACAATGGTTTGGGAGATGTTACTTGACTGAAAATGTAGTCACACAAACCAACAGGAGGAATATGAGGTCGCTGAGAATGACGCAATTGAGGTGTTGGTGAACTGGTGACTTGTACAGGTTGTACTTGTGTGGAATGAGTAGATGAAGTTTCTGAAATAGGATCTGGAATGACCATAGGTATTACTGAATTAGATTCAACTGAAGGATCTAGATCAGGTGCATATAGAAATATATCCTCATGAAAAACAAGATCACGATTAGTAAAAATTTTGTGGGTTGCAAGATCATATAGTTTGTAAGCCTTTTGACCAATCGGATATTCAAGAAAAACACAACGTGTGGCCCGAGGAGCAAACTTATGAGAAGCATGAACATTAGTAGCATATGCAAGACATCCAAAAACTCTAAGATGCGAATAAGATGGACTTTTCCCATAAAGTCTCTCAAAAGGAGTTTTGCGAGACAGTAAGGGTGTGGGTATCCGATTAATAATATGGACTATAGCGGAGACACATTGTGCCCAAAAACATAATGGAAGGTGAGCCTGAAAACGAAGGGCACGAGCTGCTTGAAGGATATGTCTATGTTTGCGCTCGACGACCCCATTTTGTTGAGGAGTGTCGACGCAAGAAGTTTAATAAATGGTACCTCGTTGTTTTAAAAAATCTCGCAGGCCAAAAAATTCTTTTCCATTGTCTGCTCATAGATTTGCTATATTAGCATTGAATTGAGTTTTGGCAAAACAGAAAAAATTGGCAAGTAGATGTCGTGTTTCACTTTTATGATGCATGAAAAAAATCCAAGTGAAACGAGAAAAATCATCTACAATTGTTAAAAAATATTTCGCACCAGAAAGAGAAGGAACTCAGTATGGCCCTCATATATCACAATGAATCAATTCAAAAGGTTTAACGGTAGAAATTGAACTGATTGGAAAAGAAAGTCGTGTTTGTTTTGCAAGAGGACAAATGTCTCAAACATTATTTGAAGTTAAAGGAATACTTAACAAAGTTCTAGACATGAAATATAATCTAGAAAATGATAGATGTCCCAGTCGTCGATGCCAAAGAGTTGTAGGTGTGTTTTGAGGAAGTGATGATTTGATGGAATGTATGGATTGAGTCTGATGGTATGACTTATTTGTACCCAGTGCAGCCAAGTAATAAAGTCCATATCTTTGTTTACCCAAACCAATCGTCGTCTTCGTCATCAAATCCTGCAAAATACACCAATACGGAAAGAAGGTTACTGAACAATTTAAATCTCTTGTGACTCGACTCACTGACATCAAATTCACTTTGCAAGATGGAACTCCAAGCACATTTTTCAAACACATATTTGGATTCAAAAATAAGTTTCCAGTAGAGGTAATTGGAGCATGCTCTCCATTTGGCATAACAACCGGCGGTAAAGAAGTGTTTTTCTTATTGTTGACAATCAAATCTGAAGATGAGATCGATAATATGATCTGTTGCGCCGCTGTCAATTATTAATTTAGGTGATGACAAACCTGAAGGAGCATTGACAACATGTGCCTGAGGAGTGGTCGGTTTGGATGGCTCTTTACTCTGCATAATTGACAACATTTGTTGTAGCTGCAGTTCAGACATTCCATTCATAACAGAGTTTATTTGTTGCATTGTTGGAGCTTCTTTGACATTGTTAATTGAAGAGGGATTGTTACTGTTGTACTTGGTTGACGGATGCTTGAGATGTCCAGGTGGATAGCCATTTAATTTATAACATGTTTCTCTTGTATGATGATCTTTGTCACAATAAGGGCAATGCAGCGGCTTGCGATTCGAGTGAGAAAGTTCAAACTTTTGTCGTACTGCGAAGGCTGATGGTTCATCCTTTTGAACAACCATGGATGAAGCTTCAATTGTCTTGCGCACAACACCCAGATTTCGTTGTTTTTCTTCTTGAATAAGCAACGAGTAAGCTTGTGTAACGTCAGACAACGGGTTCATTAAAAGAATTTGGTCACGAATTGCACTATAAGATTCATTCAATCCCATGAGGAATTGCATCAACTTGCGTCTTTTGTTCACAGTTCCACACGTGCAGACCGTTTCACCATAAGAGCCTAGCTCATCCCATAACTTTTTGAGCTTTGTGTAATATGCCGCAATAGTCATTTGATCTTGAGACAAACATGCAATATCTCTTTCAATCTGAAAAATACGAGGTCCGTTGCTTTGAGAAAAACGAGTGCGAAGATCCTCCCAAACTTCATGAGCAGTATTGCAAAAAATAACACTATCAGCAATATCAGGTGTCAAAGAATTAAGGAGCCAAGATAACACCATATCATTGCACGTTTTCCATGCCGCATGATCTTCCGGCTTAGTTGTGGCGGAAGGTACTTTGAGAGTCCCGTCAACAAAACCCAACTTGGATTTTGCATTTAAAGAGATGACCATGGCTCTACGCCATACACAGTGATTAATTTGAAATTTTAATGTAGTTTAAGTGATACCTTATCTAAAAACATTACACATTCCATCAATTTCTTTGATGAAGTGATAGCAGAGAAATAATGGCACCACGTGTGATATCCAAATTGTGATTAAGAATTACAAATATACCAAAGAATAAACTAACATATATTATTTGCTATAAAAATAATCCGATTAAGAGATCGCAACTATAAATTTGCATTAATATTAGAAAAAAAAACATATTAAAGTCTACAAAGTATATATTCTGTTGAACTAATAAAAAACATTTTAAATATTTAATTTTCCTTTTATATACAAAAAAGACATCCTTTTTTTCTTTTTCTTTTTATACGTAGGACGGTCCTCCTCTTTTAGTTTGTACTCATATATCAACATCGTTGAACAAAAAAACTTATTAATTCACTAGTCGCATGGCTTCTGTGTTTTTCCCTTCGCAGCTCTTCACTTAAACCATACCCAATTTCTCATTTCAGAGTTTTTCCGGCTCCGAATAGTCTAAATTGTCGGTTTTGTTATTTTCAGGAGGGCATGTTATTGCCACTTATGCTCACATCATGTCTGACAAAAGCTGTGAATGATCTCAACTTTTGATATTTATGTGCGTTTGCGAGCTCAATATAATCTTAAGTAGTTAATTGTGGTCACAGAGCTATTGTTTTGAAATTTAGTTCTGTTGTCTTCAATTAAAAGAACTAAATTTGGATGCTATGGTTGAGGTAAATTTGTGGAGGAAAGAAAGTTCTTTTCTTTATTCAAACATCACAATGACACAAGTCTATGATAAAAATTCGTAAGAGTAATCTACAAGCCCGAAGCATAATTCTTCAATAGCATAACAAATTTGCAAGCTACACAATTTGATCAATTCTTGACGAGTTGTTCATTCTTTCCTCTGAAGTAACACTCGGTGGATTTTTCCTCATGCTCGTGTCTCCTTTCTTGTTCGGACGATCTGTAACTTTTTCTGGGTTGTACATGATGTTCTTGTAGTCTATCTTGCTCGGTGGTTTAGTATTCTTGTGAAATATACTTGGGCCGAATGTGGAATAATAGTCTATCGCGTGGTGTTAATTTCTCCTTGTTCACTTCTTCCTTATTGTAGAGGGTTTTTGAAGCGTAGGTTATAGGTTCACTGAAGGAAAGGAGTTTGTGCCAATTTCCTTTCTTTATATCACTTGTTTCAAATATATGTTAGAAGCTCACATATTTCGTATTTTTCTAATTGAAAATGACGGTCTGTGATCCTTTGGCATTGAAGTTCTAAAAAAATCCAATTGTTTTTCACTAGGTATGAGTTGATATTTTACCAGTTAAACCTTCCCATACTTCACTATGGTGGGAGCCTCATGTAGTGGGCTGCCCTTTTTATGATGACTTGTTTACATTTAATTTTAAGAGATTGAATTATTGGTTTACACGGTGGCTAAATTACAAACTATTTTCTTGCTGCTACTGTTGAACTGCAAATCACCTCTTTTATGTTTTTGTCGTCCTTTCCTTTGCATTGCATAACATCTAGATGTCCTTTTTCCCTGTCTTTTATATTCAGGCTGCTAGAGAAACTGGAGCTCTCCAAGCTGCTAAAAACAAATTGGAAAAGCAGGTTGAAGAACTAACATGGAGATTACAACTTGAGAAGCGTATGAGGGTTAGTATAATATTAGTTTGCGTATTATTTTCTCTGTCCAGACATGCAACTAAATCCATTAACTATTGTAAAAGCCTTGGTATTTCCGTGATTTTGGATGTGAAAAAGGAGTCATACTTAAACAATCTTCTATAGGAAATAGCAGAGAAGTATGATCTCATAGACTTTCCATATAGCTTAACAGCTGTGTGGTATGTTGTGAACTTCACTTTTAATCTGTGTTATAATGCACTCCAACAGAGAAGGACCTTCTTTCCAAAATTAGGATTCATTAATTACGAATTTAAGTTTAGGTCATTGTCATTTGTCAGGCATCTTTCCTTTTTAAATTTTTTTTTGTTATCAAATCCGGTAATTTGATTTGGATGAATGTAATGTATAGTAATTCTTATTGTGTAACTTATGCATTAATGTCTCTTTGTAGGCTGACGTAGAAGAGGCTAAAACACAAGAAAATGCAAAGCTTCAGTTGTCTTTGCAAGAGATGCAACTTCAGGTTAAAGAAACTAAAGAAATGCTCCTGAAGGAGCGTGAAGCTGCCAAATCAATAGTAGAGAAAGTGCCTGTTATACAGGAGGTTCCCGTTGTTGACAATGCAATGCTAGAAAAACTTACAAGTGAAAACGAAAAACTGAAGGTGTGAATCTACTAGTATAGGATATACATGTTGCTGTAGCATTCTAACTGTACTAATTTATAAATAACTCTACAATGTGTCTTTAGCTTGTGCGAACATAGTTTTGCGTATCTCTTTCCTAATGTTGTTGCACTTGATGTATTATTTTGTAGGCAATGGTCAGTTCGCTAGAAAAGAAAGTTGATGAAACAGAGAAGAAATTTGAAGAGACGAGCAAGATTAGTGAAGAACGGTTGAAGCAAGCTTTGGACGCAGAATCAAAACTGATACAGTTGAAAACATCTATGCAGAGGTTATTGTTGTCTTGAACTACTTATGCTACATTGAAAAACAATTGTGATGGGTATTTCAAATGCATAATTTTAGTGTACTTGGGAGTTGGATGAGTCTGCATATTGGTCAATCAGTTGCCAGTCAGGCTTTTTTCTTTCTCGCATTGTTTTTTCCCACGTTATTGCCAGTCATTGTTTCTTGAATTAACAGGCTTCAAGAGAAGGTATTGGACATGGAGTCTGAGAACAAAATTCTTCGGCAGAATGCCCTGATGACGCCTGTTAAAAAGATGTCTGAGCATTTACTCACCTCAGATACTGAGGTAGAAGCTGAAGTTTTTTTTTTCCTCGTCTCCTCACCAGTCCTCTTTTCTTTTGGTGAAGTTTCAATTAACCTAATTCTTTATTTACTTGACCCCTTTATTTGCAGAGTTTGGAAAATGGTCATCATACAAACGAAGAGATTAAAGTCCAAGTCCAAGTAATTTGACCTACCCCCCTACTTTCCATCTTTTATTCAATAGTATTGACATCGAACAGAATACTAATGAGTTTTTGTGTATTTCAGAATGAACTACCTCCGCTGGATCCACAGTATGCAACACCTGTAAAGAAGCTTGGCTCAGAATCTGATAGCAAGTTGACTAAATCTATGGTTGAACGACAACATGTATGTTATCAGAAATCACATATGCTTTATCGTTATGCTTCTCTTTTGGTGCAGAGTAGGTTTAGTTGATTTGACATTATAATTTTGCCTTGCTGCAGGAAAATGTCGATGCTCTTATAAACTGTGTTATGAATAATATTGGTTTTAGTCATGGAAAACCCGTTGCAGCAATTACCATCTACAAATGTCTTCTCAACTGGAAATCATTTGAATCAGAAAGAACTAGTGTTTTTGATCGTCTTATCCAAATGATCGGTTCTGCAATTGAGGTATAGCCAATATCACCTTTCCCGCCCTTTTTAGTAATTTTACAAGACAATAGTACTTGCTATAGCTCAGTTTATTTGGGTTTGAGCTTTAAAGATAATCGGGATTTTAATTTATCTTCTTTTTTTCAGAATCAAGATGACAATGATCATATGGCTTATTGGTTATCAACTACATCTTCATTATTGTTCCTGCTTCAACGAAGCATGAAGGGTGCTGGTGCAAGCGGTGCAACTCCACAGCGGAAACTACCTCCCACGTCCCTCTTTGGGAGGATGACCATGGTATCACAACATTGGATTGATCTTTTTTTTTTCCTTATGAAGACAACTTTGATTGTGATTTTGGTTACTTCAAAATTCAAACCCTTCTTTGCATTATGTAATATCGTATGGTGATTTCCAGGGTTTCCGGTCATCTCCCTCTTCTGCTCACCTAGCTGCTCCCCTTGATGTTGTACGCCAAGTAGAGGCGAAGTACCCAGCTTTGCTTTTCAAGCAGCAGCTCACGGCATATGTGGAAAAAATTTATGGAATCATTAGGGATAACTTGAAGAAGGAGTTGGCATCATTTCTTACCTTATGCATCCAGGTTCATTGAAGTTACTTTACCCTAACTATATGTTTAGCACTGGTATTTTGTTTGAAATTCTTTATTTGAGTCAAATTTAGTGTTTGGATGGCCCAAGAATTTGGATTTGGCTCCAATTCAATAAAATTCCATATATGCTTATGGATGAAACTTAAATGACATTTTACATATCAAATCCAAGAATCCAAACACAACCTAAAGTCTTTCTCCCATTTCAAAATCAGCCAGTTGTCCTACAAAATGTGACTAATATAATTAACTTGTATGTTTAATTAGGCACCAAGAACCTCCAAGGGAAATGCATTGAGGTCCGGGAGGTCCTTTGGCAAAGATGCTCCTACAAGTCACTGGCAGAGCATTATTGAGAGCCTCAACAACCTCCTCTGTACATTGAAAGAAAATTTTGTATGGAATTTCATTTTCTGATTTTTCCTTTCAGTGATCTTCCTAAAATCTCAACAATGACCTTATTTAGGCATCCAGAAATGATTCTATTGATTTCGATTGTTAGGTTCCTCCAATTCTTGTCCAAAAAATTTACACGCAAACATTCTCATACATCAATGTTCAACTCTTTAACAGGTAATTAGTTAATTCATTTTCGGTCTTTCATCATTTTATCCTGAACTGTTGGTTAAATGGGAATTTGTTTCCGCTTTCCAGTCTCCTCCTACGTCGTGAGTGTTGTACATTTAGCAATGGGGAATACGTGAAAGCTGGCTTAGCCGAGTTGGAGCTTTGGTGCTGCCAAGCTAAAGAAGAGGTTTTCATTTATTCCTTTTTGAATAGCTAGTATTTATATTGTAGAACTTTCTGATCCTGCACGAACCATCAGTTTATTTGTATGTAGTTTCCTGATTTTGTTCTTCATTCTCCTTGGATTACAGTATGCAGGCCAGTCTTGGGATGAACTCAAGCACATCAGACAAGCTGTCGGGTTCTTGGTATGTCAAACATGGTTAATTTATAAACACATTATTTTCCAGTGGTGATAATCAAGTCCGTATTGGCTCCTGAATTATTTATATTTTTCGTGTGGAATCCTTTAGTTTTTTCGTAAATGCTTATCTGAGTGCTTTTTGTTCCAAATCCAATCAACACCTTATCTGAGAACTAGAAGTGAAGAATGGATTTGGAACTCGTCTAATTGTTCTAGAGCTGTCAATTAACTTGTCTGTTTTCATCCACAGGTTATACATCAGAAGTACAGAATTTCATATGACGAAATCACCAATGATCTGTGCCCGGTATCTCTCTCTCTCTCTCTCTGAATTGACAAATAATTTAGTCGCGGACAATGATCCCGACACACGTAATATGGTCTGAGTGTCTCTCTCTGACATCAAATCTTAATTTCTTCAGATCCTGAGTGTTCAACAACTATATAGAATATGCACGCTCTACTGGGACGACAATTATAATACTAGAAGCGTTTCTGGAAATGTAAGTTCAGATAACCTGTCTTTTAGGAAGATTCAAAACCGTAGAATGCTCGCAGTCACATAAACAATGACAACTTTTTGCACAGGTCATCGCCAGCATGAGAGTACTTATGACTGAAGACTCCAACAATGCTGTCAGCAATTCCTTCTTATTGGATGACAATTCCAGGTGAGAGTTTCTTGTCTTCATATTACTTGTAAGTCCGGGAAAGTAGATTCCTGAGGATGATGATGATTAGAGCTGGCAATTTGAGTTTCATGTCGGGCTGAAAAGACTACCCAAAGCCAACCTGCAAGAGGTGCAGGCGGCTGCTGGCCCATGTGTGTTTGCCCAACCAGAATAATCGTGTCTGTTTCATCCAATCCAAACCCGAAATAGTGTAGGTCAGATTTTGGGTGGCCGCTGGTTCGGGTTTGAATTGCAAGCTCTAAATTGGATGATATGTTTGTCCTCAAAACAGAAATATTGCACTTTTATCCTCAGACCAAACATAGTTAGCTTAGAATCAAATACAATCCATGCTTTTCAATACACTGTTGCAAATGATAGCGATGATACATTCTTCCTCGAAACAGAAGCATTGCTTGTCTTTTTTATCATTCAAAACCGAATATATATACTAATCCACTGTCCTTTTGAATACAGCATCCCATTCTCCGTTGACGATCTCTCCACTGCATTGCTAGAGAAGGATTTCTCCGACGTCAAACCAGCCGAGCAACTTCTAGAGAATCCCGCCTTCCAATTTTTAAACGAGTAAGGCAAAGGGTCAAAAACCCGAGATTGAATTCAAATTCTCTTCACAAGGCTATGGAGGCTGTAAATCCATTATTCACATTTTTTTTCCTCTTCTGGTCTCGATCTTGCACCCGTTCCCCAGCTATAAAATTATTTGTTTATTTAATTTTTTTGGCATTCAATTTGTAAAGGAAAAAAAAAATAGTTTAAAGGGGATGGGATACGTATATTTTTGTTCGTCAGCTATATGCATTTTCTGCTTTGTTCTCTCTGCAATTTTTATAGGGAGCTCAGGAAAATACAATAGTGTTTCATTGTATAATAGAACAACATTATGTATTATGGACACTATTCAGTAATTATAATTATTGGTGGTTGATTTCTATAATTTTTTGTTTTACATATCTACAAGTTTGTGCATTGAAACTAGAGCTTGTTATTTGGATTCGATATTCTATTCACATTTTTGTGAGTTTGGTTGCGAAGATGGATCTGGTTATTTTCTTTTCGGTTTTTACGAGGAGATTTTTATGCGGGCTGCACACTTGCGATTGACACATTTAAGTTGTTTTACCAAATATAGACTAATCTCTATTCGAGGGTTGTTCAATGTTAAAGCTTTCACCTCTACCTTTGTGTGTGTTGAGCAGAGATTGAACGCAAGTGTTTTTCCTGCTCATGCTGCTTGTGTTGCTATATGTGCTACTACCTCGGGTGACTTGGTCATTTTATGGTTTGGGTTTTGTGCGTATTACATATAAATGTCGAAATCCGTTCAACTATTTTTAGAACTCATTTTAACATTTCATATTCGAGTACGCTTGCCAAGTACTTCATACTATTTTTAGATTTAGGATCGAACGTGTATATATGTACTCGAGAGATATATGTTCATATCAACATGTAATACACATCCTATTGTCTGTGTCTTGTTGATTTTGAAAGGTTTTACTTTGTTATTCGCTATAAGAAAGTCTCTTTGCTGGAATTGACAATAACTAGCTTTCGAACCTGACTTCGCTCGGGTATCGATTTATCATTCTAATCTAGATAATTAATTTTTACTTTTACACTATGCTTGATTTATCTAATGATTAAATATCTCATTATTCACTAATTAAATGTTCAAATTGACAATATCA
>JAYMTG010000577.1:0-11606 GCA_036897565.1 Pelargonium exstipulatum
CAAATTATATGAGCTGAGTGCGCATCACTCTAAAAACTCATTTCATGAATAATGTGATCATTTGTTGTTCCTAAGATATCTGTATGTGTTTGAAGTTGGTGTAGTTTTTCAACTAGTACTCTTAATGCCCCCATATGGTTGCAACTTGCAAGGTGTTGGTTAGGGATATAAAGTGATTCTGTTATACAGATACCAACTATGAGCATGATGCTGTATTGATACTGACTGTGAATCTATCATAGCAGTTTGTACTTTTAAGTTTCTTTTCTTTCCCTTTTATATTTATATATACAACATCTTTTATCCTGGATTTATGTTTTCTGTTTGTATTATGTGTTTGTTATTTGATGCATGCAGAGACTTTGAGGCGAAGGAAAGAAGAAGCTGAACGGATGGCTAGGTTTGATGAAATTGCCAAAAAACAACGACGAATGGATTGGGAATTAGAAGAGAATTTTAGGATGAGAAGAGAAGATCCTCTATGTAGATCAAGTGATGTTCTATCCAGGCCCTCTGATGCTTCTTTTCGCCCTCGTCCAAAACCTGATGCCCCTGAGGAATATGCGCCCAGATTTCAGCGATATGAAGGTACTAAGCAGGTTCCATTACGTCTAGAACGTTATTATGATCATCCACGGGTTAATAGGTATGTACCCATTTTTGGAAAGTAGTAATATATATGTTTTCATTTTTTTCTCTCTAATACCTGGACCTTTTATGCAGTTCAGTTTACGATGAGGATGCTGTTGAAACTAGAAGTTACTATGACAGCTTTGATGGTCAGGTCCAGAACATCCAGCAGATATGGGTCCCAGCTGATGGTACACTATTTTTAATCACTCTTCCCTTGTTCAATCCTTGTGAAGCTCGTTTACAAGAGCTGAGTGCAGTCACTATAAGAACTCAGTTCATGAATGAATTGATAATTTATTGTCCCTAAGAATGATTGCTAGGTGTTATCTTTTCGACTAGTAGTCTTAATTCCTATATGGTTGGTTACAAGGTGTTGGTTAGGGATATAATATGATTTTGTCACACTGATGTCTGATACTGACTTTGAACCCAGCAACTAAATGATTCTATTAGTTGCATATTTTCAATATTATCCTAGTAAGATGATCCACCAACTATACACACATATTGTACTCTATCCTCCAACTATTTTCAAATCACTAATACCCTAAAACTGATCTTTTGAACAAAATTTAATGGATAATTTATCTTTTTTTTACTCACATATTTTGCATATTCGCTTATTTACCAAATATTAAGACACCTGCAAAAAAATGTACTTGACTAAACGGACGTTACAAAAAATAAACATTCGGGCATGGGTGATAAAGTTAAATACTACCAGGATCAAGGATTAAATTTGATATGCATGTATAGTTGAGGGATCACTTATAACTTTAAACCTTATTTAAATATACATCTTTTATTTTTGTACTTTATGATGATCCTAGATTTAAGTTTCCTATTTATATTATGTACTTGGTGTTTGATTCATGCAGAGGCTGAGAGGTTGAGGAAAGAAGAAGCCAAACGAATGGATAGGTTTGATGAAATTGCCGAAAAGCAACGACGAAGGGATTGGGAATTACAAAAGAAAGAAATGCTGAGGAGAGAAGATTATCTTTGGAGATCAAGTGATGGTCTATCCAGGCCCTCTGAAGCTCCTTTTCGCCCTCGCCCAATACCTGATGCCCCTGTAGAAGATGCGATTAGATTTCAGCGATATGAAGGTGCTAGGCAGGCTGGACCACATCCAGAACGTCATTACGATCATCAACTGGTTAAAAGGTATATACTAATTTTTGGAAAGGTGTAATATATATGTATCCACTGTTTGTCTCTTAATACTTGGACCTTTTATGCAGTTCTTCAGTTTACGATGAGAATGCTATTGAAACTAGAGGTTACTCTGACAGCTTTGATGGTCAGGTTCAGAACATCCAGCAGATGCGGATCCCAGTTGATGGTATGCGGATTTGAATATCTCTTCCCTTGTTCAATCCTTGTAAAAATCATTGATAAGAGCTGAGTGCAGGTCACTCTAAGTTGTCGGTTTATGAATGAAATAATAATTTGTTGTCCCTAAGTATGCTGTGTTTGTTTTAAGTTGGTCTCTTTTCAACTAATAGTTTTAATTCATCTATGGTTGCAAGGTGTTGGTAAGGGATATAAAATGATTCTGTTATTTTCACATTTATAATATTATCCTAGTCATTTGTACTTGTTATGTTTTTTTATCTTTTACATTCTTATGAGGGTTCTACAATTTGTCTCCTATTTGAATAATGTATTTGGTGTTTGATGCATGCAGAGGCTGAGAGGCGAAGGAAGGTAGATGCTGAACGGATGGCTAGGATTGAAAAGCAGCGGCAAAGGGATTGGGAATTAGAAGAGAAAGAAAGGCTGGGAAGAGAATATCCTCTTGGAAGATCAAGGGATGGGCTATCCAGACAATCTGGAGCTCCTTTTCGTCCTCATCCAAAACCTGATGCCCCTATAGAATATGCTCCCAGATATCAGCGATCTGAAGGTGCGAGACAGGCTCCACCACGTCCAGAATATGATTATAATCAACGGGTTAAAAGGTATATACTCATTTTTGGAAAGTGGTAATAATTGCATTCGCTGTTTCTCCCTAAATCTTGGACCTTTATGCAGTTCTTCAGTTTCCGATGAGGATGCTATTGAAACTAGAGGAGGTTACAATGACAGGTTTGATAGGCAGGTTAGGAACTCCTGGGAGATGCGGGGTCCAGCCGATGGTATGCTAATATGTCACTCTTCCCTTGTTTTAGTCCTTGTATAAACTGTTTATTAGAGCTGAGTACATGCCACTCTAAGAACTTGTGTTGTTCCCAAGAATGCTTTGTGTGCTTGAAGTTGGTAGCTTTTCAGTTAGTAGTTTTCGTAAAATGATTTTATATCCAAGCAATTTGTACTTAACATTTTTTGTTTTAAATTTATTGAACTATACAATCTTTTTTACTTTTCTAGTTTATGAGGATCCTAGATTGCGTTCTTATGTATTAGGTGTTTGATGCATGCAGAGGCTGAGAGGCCAAAGAAAAAAGATACTGAACGGATTGGTAGGCTTGATAAAATTGCTGAAAAGCATCGGCAAAGGGGGATGAAATTGGGAGAGAGAGAAAGGCAGGAAAGAGAAACTTCTTCTCACTCTCATCCAAAATCTGGTGCTCTTGTAGAATATGAGCCCAGGAATCGGCGACGTGAAGGTGCAAGTCAGGAGGTTTCGTTTCCAGCCGATGGTATGCTAGTTCATGTCATTCTTCCCTTATTCATCTCTTTAAATGTCAGTTATCTATAATGCACGGAAACTCTCATCTTCTCAACATATCCATGTCTGATTCACATCCGTTACTTGGACACTCCCGTGTTGGATACTTGACTTTATGTGTTCCCTAACTTTTATATAGCTTTTTAAATCGGACGTGTTTCCCCTGTTTTCTGCTATAAATGAATTGATCGAACATGTATTTGACGATCACGTTGATGAGCATTGTATTTACTATGTGTTTGATGTGTGCAGAGGCTGGAGAAATTGATGAAGACGCCTTCCAAGAATGGCAAAGAAAGCGGCTATTAGAAGAGGAAAAGCAGAGAAGGGAAGCTCTTGCTGGGGAATCGGGTAATGGCAATGAGAATCCCGACAGCGAATCTCAGGATACAGGCAATAGAGCTATGGGAAAGAATGAGGCCGAGCTGACAGAACAGGGACGAAAGGTGGTACAAGAGCTGTTGGAGTCTGGGTTGAGAACTCAGTATTTGTTAGAAAAGGCCGGGGAGAGAGAGAAGTGTGAGCTCGAAGCTGATGCTAGTGCGTCTGGAGACTCTCTCCACTACGAACAGAAACGATGATTGATAGAAGTCAAGGTACGAAATGATTGGTCAATTTCCGATTTTTTTTTTCCTCTGGAACCATCCATGCCAACTTTTGAGTTGTTTCCGGCGGTACAATTATGAACACGATTGGCAGATACCAAAATAGTCGTATCTTATTTATTTAACGAATTCTGATTTCTAGTGAACTTTTCAGTAGGATTTGATAAAGTTCTAACCGGTCTGTCATTGATGTTTCCATTTTGGTGAACCTCAGAGTTATTTTATATTGTAACTTCAAGTCTTCAACAAAGGTTTTGAAGAGTAAATTTATTTTGTTTTTAAAATTTCTCATCATACCCTTATCTATGATATGTAGAGATGCTGTGATTTTATTTTAACATCTTTGTAAATATTTGAAGCTCTCCTGAGAGTTTCAAGGATGTATATAAAATGTATGTTGTGGACACTTGAGTTCTCGTAATCCTGAATGTTGGCAATTCGGATTTTAGATCGGTATAAGATCGACTTTTTTTGGGTTCGGTAGCAACAAATATATCTTCATTTAGAAAATAAAATTGTTGGGACAACGCTCAAGTGTTTTGGATTCCCACTAAAGTCTCGGTTTCAAACTTCTTTGGCGATGATATGTATATAGTCCGGAATAAAAAGAGACCGACTTATGTAACATAAACAATAAATTGATCCATTTGTTTCTCTTGTCAATTCATGAATATAATAAAACTGTGAAATGACTTTCATTATCTTCCATTTTCCATTTCATTTTAAAATTTCGAAAATAATTGTCAAAGTAAAATGTCGACCACTATAATGATCTATGGTCGGTACCCATATGACCGATAGGAAAAGAAGTATAAATTTACACTCACTCCATGAATGACAATGACTATTATTAATCTTTGATCGAGATTGACTGTAACGCGATATAAATTTAAGTAGATCTATAATACTCAGTTCAATTCAACTCGTTTCAACTAACTCAACCGTTAAATATTAACCGAAACCTGAAAATTTGCAATCTTTTGGTGAGACTATGAGAATAGACGCATTCACATTTCATGCATTTGATTGCATATATAAATGCACACAACATTTTCCATCAATAATTGAAGTTTTGTAAATTGTTGGATTTATGAAGAAATTATTAACGGTTCAATCACTTGACCCGCTAGTAGACCCACCCGAACGCAAGCAATCCGGGTCACAGGGTCTATCAAAATATACACAGAGCTCAAAACCCATTTATTTATTTATTTTCTCTAAAACCCTTTCTCTTTCGTCTCCACTGCAAAACATGGCGATGGCGATGAAAATGAGCTTGATCGCTGCAGCAATTTCCAAGCACGCTAGGTTCTCTGCTTCTTCAACCTCCACTGCTTCACTAGGTCTCTCTCTCTGTATACGTATGTATATGTTGTATGAAGATGTAGATGTGTGTGTGTGTTCGCAGATCAGTCGAAAATGCTAGGGTTTGTCGTACCATTCACCGGTTCATCATGTGTTTTACTTCAGCTACTGTTTATCAGATTTTCATTAATGTCATTTTGTACCGCTAAATGCAACTCTGGTCTCGAACTAGCTGTTTTTCTGGATTTTTTGTTTTGTTTTCTTGATTGTATTGGATGTTTTTGTCTCTGAATCAGTTCAGTTTGTTGTTCTTGTTATTGAAGATGTTTGTTTTTAACTGTTGAGAACTTTTGTCACACATGTAACTGGCGATATAAGGTTTATTGTGGAATGTATATGAATATGCGCATGTTGTGTAAAGATATTGACATGTGTTTGTTTTCAGATCATTCGATGATGCTAGTGTTTATTCCACTATTCTCCGATTCAGTTTGTGCTTACTTCAACTACTGTATATCAGATTTGTATTAGATCAATTCAAAAAACCTCATTGAATGTCGTTTTTACCGTCAAATGTCGTAGTAGTTTGTGTTTATTGATGTTTTTTTTTTCTGTGAGAACTTTTGTCATACATGTAACAGGGACTCTAAGGTATAAGCTTTAATAGTTTGAATTTGTGGAATTTTGTGTTATGTAAAATTTATGGCCATCTTTTATATGAATCTGTAGTTGTGGGAGTGCAAAAGTCCTTCTTGTCAAGATACTCGTCTGAGTCGTTTGATGGTGATGGTGGTGACCAAAAGATTGGTAAAGTGGAGGAAGAATTCTTTGACTCCAGTGATAAGATTGGAAAAGTGGAGGATGAGTTCTTTGACTCCAGTGATAAGATCGGTAAAGTGGAGAAAGAATTTTCGCGCAATGATAAGTTTAATCAGAAAAAACCCGTGTTAGAACCCCATACTGTGAATCCAAGTAAAGGTTCAAGTTTTCGTGGAGTGCATAAGGTATAGGGTATTGGTTTTTACACTAAATATATTGCTATAATGTGTTTTAGACCTTTTGAAAAGATGTTACTGGCTTCATTGTGTTATAAGTTGAATTTGTATGTATGTTACTTGCATCAATGCTCACTCTCTCATTTAAAAGTTGACTATTCATTCATCATTTATGTGTCGTCCAACCGTGTTCATCACTCCTGAAGTTGAGACTGGATAATAAATTAAACTTAATTTTATGTTCCTTGTCATATGCAACTACGCTATGCCTTGATCATTGATGAACTCAGACGACTTCTTTAAGATGATGTCCCTTGTTGTTTGTACTTTGTAGATGATATTGTCTTAGTTGATAAGAGTAAATATGGATTAGTGTCATATTAGATAGATCGAGATGAGGCTTTAGAATCAAAGAGGTTGAAAATAAGCAGAAGTGGTGAGAAAAGATATGATCATGTTAGATACATCTTCATGTGCCAGCTTCAACATTGCTTGGGGAAAGGCTTGGTTGTTGTTGGGGTGTACTTTAGATGATTATGCTATTTGTCCTCTGTAGTATTCTTTAAGGCCTGGAGACTCACTCTTCTTCAGTTCCCTGTATTCTATCCAATGAAAGATTTATATCAACTTTGTTTGTACACAGGCATTCATTTGTGGAAAAGTTGGACAACTCCCTGTGCAGAAGATCTTGAGGAACGGTCGAACAATGACTATCTTTACAGTTGGGACAGGGGGAATGCGTGACCAAAGAATTTCAGGAAACAGACTGGCTTCAAGGCCTGCTCAATGGCATCGAATTGTTGTTCACAACGAAGAATTGGGGGCTTATGCAGTTCGTCAACTGGTTAAAAAGTATTCATTCATTTTTTTCTGAAGTATTAAATTTTATATATATATGTAAACTGTTTCTGTCTAATACATGAACCTTTTGTTCAGTTCTTCAGTTTACGTTGAGGGTTCTATTGAAACTAGAGTTCACAATGACAGCATCAATGGTCAGGTTAAGAATATTCCAGAGATATGCGTACGAGCGGATGGTATGCTAATTTGTTGCTCAACCTCTAGCCTATCATTTTTAAAAATCTTTTATAAGAGCTGAGTTCATGTCATACCAAGAAGTAGATTCACGAATAAAGTGATTATTTCTTGTTCCTAAGAATGTTGTGTGTTTGAAATTGGTAGCTTTTCAGCCTAGTAGTTTTAGAGTCACATATGGTTGTGGAGCTGGCAATTTGGGCTTCGGGTTGAAAAGATGTTGAACCCACAAATTTCGGGTTTACACCTGTGTTACATCAACAGCGTGTGTGGTTGCCCGACCTGATCCAAAAATTAAGTCACCATTAATGTAATGCTTCTTAAAACCCTGCAGGGAAGGTTCGCCTAATTAAGGGTGGAGAAAAGATTCCGATTGTTTCATTTAATGATATGTGTAAGTTCTATCAATCCTTTCAAGTTTATGAGTTGTTCCACTATTATAGTACATTCTCAACTTTCCTACTTAATCTTGAAAGTTTAAAGTTTCCGTGAAACTTAAGGTAGCGTTTGGATTAGAACTTTTGTTTTGGAATTTGAATAAGAATGAGATTTCAATTCGTCGTGTTTGGATTAATACTTTTTAGTAGGGGTGGCAAATTGTATTCATGTATCATGTCTAGAGTTTAGTTTTATGTTAAATGAGTTGAATAACATGGAACGAACACGACCCGTTTATGAGATGGTTGACACGGCTAACAAGTTTAGTTAGTTGAGTTCAAAATTATACTATGTGACACGTCTAAATGAATGGGGCTGATATTGACCGGCGGCTGGCACGACCAGATATATTTGGCCCATTTAATTTATATGGGTCATTTTACACGATTATGTTTCAAATTTTACATTTTTGTCCTTAAAATAGGTTTGTCAATAAACGGTTTACACGACCCGTTTAAGTAAATGAGTACGTTTCAACCCAAACGTGACCTGTTAAACGGGCTGAGTTAGTTTATTCTAACTTGACACGAACCCGAGTAAGTTGAAACGAAACCTGCTTAAACTCATTCGTGACACCATTCATGACCCAAATAGCCAGCCCTATTTCGGTCATGAAAATAGCTTTGCATTGAGAATCTTATTTCAGAATTTATAATCCAAACACTACCCAAGTTTCTTTGTTGAACTGTTATCATCTTCCAATTCAACTTCCGTCATTGACTGTCATATATAATAATCTATGTTTCATTACACTTTTATGGCTGAATGCGTCCATCTCCTTCTTACAGGATGTCGTGAAGTAAAGAAATCCTCTTGGAAATGTAGCTGAGGCTCGGTAAAATCTATCTTCGTAGCTTGTAGGTCAAGACATGCATTTATCCGTTTACATTTTATATTATGAGCCCATTTTAGTGTTTATAATGGTTGTGCCAAAAAAGTGAACGGTAATTTGCCATGATACTTGTAAGATTTATTTTAAAATCTTCGTTTAGAATATGATATTCAATGTTCAGTTCTATCATATCTTCTTTGAAGGCATTGAAGTTTTGCAGAATAACCAAGAAAACTGAAGAGTTATCGGTGTCAGTCATAGCTGATTGTTATGATTAACCCTTGTTCTTATGATACTCGATATAGATACTACATAAAACATAGATGTGGTAATTTTGACTTGACCTGCAGTCACCCGACATCTGACCGACCAACTTTTAGGTCAGGTCGGGTGCCAGCTCTAAGAAAGCATGTTACTTTCCTGGTTTTGACATGCCCGTAGGCTTGATGTGAGGTTTTTTGTTGCTCATTTGCTCTGTATCCATGACGGATCGCCTTTGAACTGTTCCTCCCACAGCTTTTGCAGGCAATTTGTGTTTGCGTCCTGTTGAAAATTTAGTGTATATCGGTCAACTTGAAAGCTACCAAGTTATTAAACAGATTGAACTACTTGACATATGTTTGAATAATTAATGGGTTTGATTGCCACTAGGAAAATTTATCATTAATTAGTGTATTTGAATCACATTGTCATTTTGATAATTTGTCATATATATGTTGGGCGTCTAAAATATGTTAGGACTCTGCTAAACGTTTTAATTCTATTGTACAAATTGTGGTGGGCCAAGTTTGCGCCAATCGTGTGGTGTCAACGCTTTCAGCTTTCATTTAGTTTCTCTGTTAAACGTGCTATGCAAATCCAAATGAAATTTCTACAGGCTTAACACATTGGCACGTGATGATATCATATATGGCGAATTGTTATTTCTCACTTTGTACACACAAGAATTGCATCAAATTTAAGACAGAATTTTCCTTCCATAAATTGCTCCATTGTTGAATCTATAATCCCCATAAATCCAACAAAAATGCCACAATACAAAGCAAGAAAATATAAGAAAAACTAGCTATTAATAAAGCCTGTTTGAACCAAAACATGAAGATAAAAGCTTATATATAGTCAAATCCTTAAGCGAATAAGGTACAAAAGAATATGAGATTGTAAACACGCAAGCGCACATCACTATGCAATCTTCGTTTTTACTTACAAAATCAAGCTATAAATTAGTAATCGAACAAACTCTCGTAAACATATCTATCAAATAGCAATTGTTTGTCTTCAGTCAGTGAGTCCAACAGCCGAGCACAAACAGGAATCAAGACAAACCCTTAAACGAGACATCTACTAACTCTGTATCTCTCTACCTCATTTGAAACACACACCTATAAATATCACCATATGAAAAGAAAATACAAGCTTGCTCACACTGCCAGAAAAAAAAATATATATTAACATTTAGTATGTTACCGAAATAAATTGCCTACGCAGTCACCGTTTGTCTGCTCGGCCTTTTCCCTTCCATGGCATCTTTCTTTTTCCGACAGGTGGTGCAGAGGAAAGGGCCTTCCCACGGCTTTGACGAGGGGGAGAAAAAGGGCCCAGTGTTCACTGAAAGACCGTCTGTCGGGGGTTGATGATCTACTTGGCAAACTGCACATCTGAAAATCCCGGAGTTTGGGTCGGAAGGAAGATCCTTACCCAGCCTGCAAGTCCATGAACACAGTAAGCACTAGAGATGCCTAGACACATTCTTACATTTGCGTACTGACAGTAAAAGTTTCATTATTTTGGTACATTGTACTCGCCACTTATAGACATTATGTACAAATATATTTTTCAGTTATATTTGATGAAGATAATTTTACATAAAAAAACCACAATCGCATATTCTCAGACATCAGAAACTGTTCAGAGTTCAAACTTTAATTATACAGCAGTTTAACAATGAAGTATTAAGATAAAAGTATACCTTTCTGCAAGCACTGCAGAACCCTCTTCAAACAACTCCTCCACAACCCCAACAGAAGAGAGCTTATTTGTGGCTTTGTTAGTTGAATTCTCGGGTTTCTTCCTGAATAGAATAGACATGCGGAAATTTGGTTTCTTCCTTGGAGTTGGAGGCAAGACTGGTTGGTCAGATGGGATAATATCAACAACCAAGCAGGTTGTATCATCCTTCAGGCCCCGTGATCTCAAAGCCTCCTACATAACAAGACAAAAATGAATTAGAAGAGAAATAAATAAATAAAGTAAAATTAGTAGAAGCACGGACAGTAAAGAATAAACTAAAGAGGCCTTGTCAAATACCACCTTAACAACCAGTTTAGCAGCAAGCTCGGCAGGCAATCCCCGACAAGCCTTGGCTGCGATATCAGAAGATAAAGCATCCCAGATACCATCAGAAGCAATTATAAGTCTTCCTCCAGCGCTTGAAAGCTATATAACCAGGAAAACAGTCTCAAACTCAATATGTAATATCAAGCAGAAGAAGATAATACGGATAGAACTTAATGAACACACCTTCACTTGCTTGACATGTGGTATTGGTACAATGAACTCACCCACATCTGTGTCCCCAATGGACCTAGAAAGGCACAACCCACCAGGCCAGCAGCGGAGTGGCCCAACCTGTGAAGCAAATGCAGATTGAAATCATAAGAAATGGGAAATAGATTATCCACTAAAGCTTCCTTAAGCTACAGGAACATTTTTGGACAATATATTGACATTGTACCTCATTTCCCCCAAAAACATTGAGCCTTCCCACTTCACCCCCACTTGCTGTAACACGCTCCCTCTCTTCTGCATTCTCCTCCAGCCTGTGATCAACAGTCAAGAGTGAAACTACACCTCCCTGAGTGTCCAATATGCACCGAGAGTCTCCCACAGATGCAACAGTTACAGTCCACCCATCAATCACAACAAATGTTACCGTCGTCCCTGAAGTCTCCCCTGTCATTTGTAGGAACACGAGAAGATAAGAACACAGAGTATGTCGAGAAAGGAACTTAGAAATTTCTTTGACAGAATCTGTCACTTGCCTTTCTGCTGAAATTCAATGTCGGTTTTCACAAAACCTGCAACTAGAG
>JAYMTG010000578.1:0-11604 GCA_036897565.1 Pelargonium exstipulatum
GAGAGATCATCATATCAAAATCCATAGATCAGAATTTTGCAATGATAGCTAAAGAACAAAATGGCAGTTGGCCTGATAAAGTTCGACGCCTGTCAATACATAACACACTTCGAAATGTACAAGGAAACAGGTCTGTTGCTCAATTACGCTCTCTATTTATGTTTGGGGTGGAGGAAAAGTTATCCTTGCATAAATTGTTTCCTGAAGGCTTCAGGCTTCTTAGTGTATTAGATCTGCAGGCTGCGTCTCTTAGGCGGTTTCCAGTTGATGTTGTCAACCTTTATTATCTAAAGTATCTAAGCTTGAAAGGTACTAAGGTCAAAACTCTTCCAAGATTTATAGGAAAGCTTCAGAACTTAGAGACACTGGATCTCAAACACACCCGTGTCACTGATTTGCCTGTTGAGATCCTGAACCTCCAACGGCTTCGCCACCTCCTGGTATATTACTATGATTTTGAATCTTTTCATTTCTTTCACTACAAAAGTGGTTTCAAGGCCCTAGCAGGAATTGGAGGTCTGCAAGCCTTACAAAGGCTTTGTTTTATAGAGGTAGACCAAGACTCTGGCATGATAATCAAGGAATTAGGGAACTTGCATCAACTGAGGAGGTTAGGCATTCTAAAGTTGAGAAGAGAAGACGGGTTCGCTTTGTGCTTAACCATTGCAAAGCTGAGAAATCTCCGTGCTCTGTCAGTAACTGCAGCAGAAGAGGATGAGATCATTGATCTGCAACACCTTTGTTGTCCTCCACAGTTTCTCGAACGTCTATATATTTCAGGTCGTTTGAAGAAGTTACCAAACTGGATACTTTCACTTCAAAGCCTGGTGAAGTTGTTTTTGAAGTGGAGCTGGTTACAGCAGGATCCGCTTGTACTCCTTCAAGGTCTGCCCAATCTTGCACATCTTGATTTGCTTGACGTCTATGGTGGGGACACGTTGTGCTTCAAGGCTGGAGGGTATAAGAAGCTGAAGCTTTTGGGTCTAGATAAATTTGATGACCTCAGACAGGTTAAGGTGGAGGAGGGAGCAATGCCATGTCTTGAAAAGTTGATTATACAGCGCTGTGAGCTGCTTGAGACGCTGCCGTCAGGTATTGAACATCTGGCCAAACTGAAAGTTCTAGGATTTTATAATATGCCTGAAAAATTTATGAAGGCAGTGGGAACCGATGAACAAGGTGAAGGTTTCCGGAACATTGCACATGTTCCAGAAGTTTACTTCAACTACTGGAGAGATGGTGGTTGGGATGTCTATCCCTTGGAAAGATCAAGTGAGAAGGAGGGTTCTCCTCGTCAAGGTATTGTCATGAGGAGCCATGAACACCCTCCTAGCTGGAAGTAGTATTATTCATTACTTTTACTTTTGTTGTGTGTATATTGTAAAGTTGTCAACTGTAACCGATGTTTACGCGCGTTGTACATGGTAGCTGCAGCCATAATTTATGTATGCATTGTAAAGGGTAAATGTAACCATTGTATATGTTGTAAAGTGTAATTGTAACATAAAGTTTTAATAAAGAAACAGCTTCTGCTGCTTGTTCATTCACATGTTTGTTCTTTTTGCATTCTTTTGCTCTTTTCTTCTGCATTTTTAAGAATGTGAGCTTCCTTATAATGTTTATGCATATATATATATATATATAACTACAAGTTCATTCTGGTTTTAGTTGTTTATGATGGATGCACAGATCAAGCTTCACTGCACTGATACATTCAGTTCTGTAGAACTTAAAGTTGCTCAGTTAGTCCATTGATGAGTCAGTGGTTCTCAGCCATAGACAGTTTTGAAAGGAAGACATCAGTACTGTATTCCCTTATAACATCATAAATAGTGAAATTTCTGGTCTTTTGCATGAAAAAAACAGCTCACTTTACATCTCAGGCAAACCATTTTGATTTTTGAGTATGATGTTTATAAATAATGTAAACAAACTGGCACAATCGCTTGTCATTGTATAGAATTAACATGTGACAACAAGGACAAACTGAAAAAATAACAGTCACCCACCAGTGTAAAAATTTACAACTAACTGCAAGTTGTCAGTAAAACCTAAAAGGTCTCAACTCCAAAACATTGGTTTTACCTGAAAGATACTAAATATACATTTCCATGAAATGTCTCTCCCACAAATAGAAACAACTGTGCCTAAAAACAAAGCAATAACAAATTTCAAAGACCAATTTCTTTGGCCTTCATATTAGCAGTAATGACAAATCATGGACTTGATTTTGTCACAACAACAAATTTTTTTCCCCAACATGACTAAACTACCAGAAAAAACTAACAAAACCAACATCCCCAAAAAGCCTATAACCCTTCTTTGCCTCTCCTTATATACCCATCACATTGAGCTCCCAAACAATTCATTGAATAAAACAAGAATCAACTCAACTTTTTGGATATTCTCAGATTCTCTCTTTTCTTGCTGATTTCCAGATCATCTCATAGACTCAAGAACAGAGCTCCTCTGTTTTCTCTGCAATATTTTAGTAGCAATCATGGGATCAAACATGCCCAAGGACATGATCTCCGATCTGCCCGATCATATCATCCATGACATTTTCTCCCACCTGCCATTAAAAGAAGCTACCAGAACCAGCACACTCTCGAAACGATGGAGGTACTTATGGAATTCATTTCCCAACCTTTACTTCGACGAGTGCATCTTCACACACAGGCTCAACTACGATTCACACGACGAATTAGAGAAGAAGAGGAATTTTGTGGACTATGTTGACAGCTCTCTGTCTCGCCGCGTAACTGACCTCAGCATCCAGAAATTCAGGCTTCACATGACCTTCTTTGACGCCAAATTGTCACCTCGCATCGACAACTGGCTCGACATTGCTATGGAGAATCATGTCAAGGAGCTAGACCTCTGCATTGTGAGCCCCCGGGGACGAACTCGCACCCGAGAAGACATCTACAGCATACCCCAAAAGCTCTTTCTTGCAAAGACAATCACATCTTTGAAGCTAGCAGGATGTGCTGTGAGACCTAATGGGCCAATCAAGCTCTTGTCTCTAAAATCACTGTCTCTTCACCGAGTTCACTTGAACGATGAGATCTTGCAAACTCTGTTCTCTGGCTGTCCCAAGATTCAAGAACTCAACCTCGAGCAATGCAGATTGAGAAGCTTCTATGCCACCAATCACAAAATGAAGTCAATTTCTCTGCAACGTTGCTACGAATTGGAGACTGCTTATGTCGAAAGCTCGAGCCTGAAGTCATTTACATATGTAGGAGAGAAGAGGTACACGAGACAGAAGCTTTATGCAGAATGTGAAATCAAACTATGCGCTGAAAATTTGGTGAACTTGACACTGATGGGTGCAAGAATGGTGGACAAGTCTCTAGATGATCTTTCTGTGTTTCCTTTGCTCGAAACCATTGTGTTACATGGATGCGTAGATCTCAGAATGACAAAGATCAGCGGAGAGAAGCTCAAGGCTGTGGATTTGGAGGAGTGCAAGGAGCTGGAGGCTGTGGAAATGGCTGCACCAAATCTGCAAGTTTTTAAGTACTGTGGTCAGCTGATCACTCTGTCTTCTCTTCACCATTTGAGACTGAGAGAGGCTCAGATTTCTCCATATTTTGATGTTGAAAATGTGGTTGAGACCGCACGGTTTGTAGAGTTTGTTGGCAAGTTCAGAGACTGTAAGATTCTGAAACTGTTCTGTCTCCATGATAAGGTAATAATATATTGCTAATTGCTATGTTTCTATCATTTTTGCAAATACTTTTATTGTTCATGTTTCTGTTTCTCTTAATTTGAAGGAACTGACCATCCCAGTGGAGATGAGAAAGAACCGGAGTGCTCCTCTGAGTCAGCTGAAGCACTTGAAGATTCACATGGTGATGTCACCAATGAACTATGCTGAGTTTGTGGATGGCTTGCTTTGGATGTGTCCTGATCTTGATGTTTTAGAGGTTTTTATGGAGCTTCAAGATGTGGGCTTGAAGGTACTTTAATTAATTAGATATTTTCCCAGACAAACATCAATTAGTTCAAGTGACAAAATCATGATTCATGCACGATTGTAACAGTACAACATTGGAGAAGCAAGGAAGAGACATGAAGAGGAACCAGGATCATCATCAATGTCTGATGAGCAGAGGAGAGTGAGTGGTCTGAATCTGAAGCAGCTCAACACAGAGATTTGGAGAACTGATGTTGCCATACCCAGTATGAATGAGAAACTGAGGATTCTGAATGAGGTGAAGATGAATATACTGAGGAAAAATGATGGAACAGTGAGTGACATCAACAAGAAGCTAAAAGCTTTGAGGAAACTGAAGAAGGAGATCTTGAAGACAAATGATAGTATCATTAATGACATGAAACAATCATTCCACAACTTTGACATCCTCAGCTGATTCAACATACACCAATGTTGTTTACTTTGTAATCAATTGTGTTTGTACATGTGTTTATTTACAACAAAAGAACAATACTGAAACAAGTTTATTCCTTGACAACTTCTCTTCCAGATATTTTTATTTGTTTATTATATATATATGGGAATGGGAGAGTCATGACCAGGAAAGGCAGGTGTGGTTGGGCCCACAAATACGACAGCAATATGTTGTTGTGTGTGTTAAATGTTAATGTTTTGAGCATCACCTAAAGTTGTGACCAATTAATTACGTAATTTGTATGCTCAGTATCTCTCTTTTCTCATCAAAACCGTCCTTTTCTTCTCCTTCACTGATTATCTTTTTCTATTCTGAAACCCCCAACTAAGCTTCCATATGTTATGAGTTCACTAATCAAAGTGACACACACAAGAGACTATCTTTACAATATCAAACAAAAAAACCCATTAAGCCAACCAAACCCAAATCGCTCATCTCCTTCTCCTCCGCAACCGCACCTTCTCTCTGTCTTTTCATTTCTTCAGACAGATAGTTTTTTTTTTTTTTTTAATTGTTTTCGTTTTGGAAATTGATTGAACGAATTATTTTGGTATCGTCAGTGAAAAGGAAAGATGGTGGGTCTTTTCTCCAGATTTTCCGTCAGCAGGACCGGCCATCGGCGGAGCCAGAGTGCTATTGTAACAACCCTTTTCTCTATCTGCATTTCTCTTTTTGTTTTTTGCTTAAATCTTATTGATGTACTGTTGCGTTGACTTTCTCCAATCACTTCCTGAATTTCCCAAGAATTTTGGTAATTTGATTAGGATGTGCATGTTGATGTTGCTCAGTTGGGCTTGATTTGTTGATTAAATCTGTTTCTCCGCTTTCGATTGGACTAGACTGTTCTATCTCTTGACTGTAGCTGGGTAATTTTGAAGTCAGATGTTTAGTATGCTCCATGTTCATGTTGAATTAGAAATGTAGAATTTACAATAAATATACTTTTCTGGGGTTAATTGATAAATTTCTGTAAATTCTGTATCATGAATGTTTTGATTTTGGTTGTTTCTGTCATTTCTGTTATGTTCTTATTGGTTAATTATTGGCTGAAATGGTTCAAGAGCTTTGATTTTTTAAACTGATGCTTGTTACTCCATTTTTTGATACATTTCCGTGATTGTTTATAGGTGTTCATGTATGTGGTTTGGTATTTTTGTAATGTTTTCGTGATGAGCTGGTTTATACAATGCAGGACGAGAGGGACGTAATTCCAGCAACTACAGAGGTCACTGATGCAGCTACTGCTGCAGCTGCCCCTACTCATGGGATCGAACTTGCAGTAGAGTTTAAGCCAGTTGAACACCCAATAGAGCCTCTTGATAATGACCGTCCAATTCAATGTCCGCAACCTGAACCATCAATTCTAAATGTAAGCTTCAAACATATTTTCCATCCTTAAAATTGGTTTTATTTTTATATAGTAATAGGCTCTGGCTCATATGATGCAATTGGTTTTCTTTTCTTCCCATACATATTTTGGTCCAACCAATTTTTGTGCATTAATTTGTGTGAGACCCTATCTTGTTCCCTATCTTTGTGATAATAAGTCTCTGCTGTGGCTGAAATGTTAGGAGCGTGATTAATTATATGCTTGTGAAATTATCAGTCTATGCATTTATTGCAATTTAATTCAAATCTGCATTATTTTTGGTGGGTGGGCTACAAGTTGAAGTGCAGGTCATTAAAAGATTGAGGTTTACATTTTCAAAATGAAATCTCTCCAGGGCACAAGACATGTTGGCTATTTTGAATTTTCATATTGTAATTCTTGTGTTCATTAATTTCTTAGTTTGGAATTAAAAAAAATGTTATATTTTCTCAATGGAATTGAAATCTTTGGAAAATAAAAATGAATCTTTCATATTCCAGGGGAGGTGGTATTTGAAATATTCAACTATTTGACTATATCAATTCTCGATAAATGAATCAACTTGCATTTCAATTACTTCTGTATAAAATTAAATGAACGACCCTTTGTAGATAATTTGAATGTATACTCACTATTAAAGGGATGGTATGTGTGATATAGTCTGATTTAGCCAAATTGTTGTTGGAGTCTGCCAGATGGACTTGTTGAGTACCAAGAAACATAGTTGTAGGGTTGTATTTTAGACCCCATATGTTATCATCAGTTTTCAAATGATGAATCCAAACTGTTCCAGTTTTCCTATGCATTTGAACTATTCGGGCGAAGCGAGTTGTCTAAGAACCAATAAAGCTTAGAAATTTATGTCATACGATGAAGGTTCAAGTCTTCAAGATGATTTAAATCAATTTTATAGACCTTGTACGTATCTTGCATGGGCAGGTTTATTTAAACTAAATTACCATATATTATTCATTCATTTCCTTAACTTTATAAGGTTAAAACGTTTATCTTCCAAGCTTTTGATATTTGGTTTCACATTAATCAGGATGGAAGACTATGGAAGGAGCGAGTGTCTGCAACCGTGCGTAGGAGAACCGACTTGCCTGCTAGTATGGAAGAAGGAAACATTGAATCCAACACTGTTGGATTGAAACCAAGGCCAGCAAGAATTAATCGTATGATTTTACCATCTATGAGTGCCCCTGAGCACGATCTTCTAAATCTGCTTGAAGAATGTAATGCCTCTGGGATCTAATACCTGGTATTGATTCACATTGGAAATTTTACTATACAAAAGTTTCAACATCACTCTTCTTCTGTCCTGTTTCTTTTTCCTTCCCATTCTGCTGTGTGAATGTATGTATCAAAAATCATTGTCAAGTTCTTTGTATGTACATTCTATACTATATATAAAAGCTTAGTCATGTGAGTGTGTTACGCCCTTCGATAACTTCGTCAATGTCAAATATACAGTGCAAGTTCATGTAAATTAATATGATCTGCATATTCCTGAGAAAATTAGTACTGTTTCCTGGTTGCTTTGACCTGTTGGAAATTAATAGATTTTGGGCACCAGATGCTATAAAATGTGTTCTACTTCATGTGTTTGAGGAGATCTTAAAGGAAGTGAGACAATTGGGATTAGTTATCTTCCATTTAATTTAGCAGTGGAGGACTTAAAAACTAAAGCCAGTGTAATATATATTTTGATATAGACTTTCATCCATATGATGCGATTGGATGTTATGATTCGTGGTTCTATCTATATATTGCAAAACTCATGCATAGATGTTGTATTTTTTCTGTTGTTGAGTAATCTGTTTTGCACCAGGCCTTCTCTGGGAAAATATGCAACTGAGATAAAGCATTGTTGGTAACCATAACTTGCACTCAGAAAGAATAATATTAGTACTTTATTCAGGGTTCAATGATAAGAGCCCTTCGTGTATGTTCTCTCTGAGGGAAGAATGGGTTATCTAATCTTTCTGGGTTCATTTTATAGTTGAACATAAACATTCAAATATGAAGGCGGTGGTATGTAATTTGCACTCTCCCATTTTATTATGCATTAGCATCTTGAGAACAGAAGACAATGGTAGAAAGGTTGACGACAGTTTTCAGATTCCTTTTGATAACTATAAATTTGATTAAGGATAGTCCTCTTCTAGTCTTCTCTTTGTAGTAAATTGTGAAATACTTAGAAAGTCCATGTCAACATGAGGATGATCAAATAACTAGTTTGGAATCAACCCATTGTCACTTGATATAATACTGTTTGTCTCTCTTTTCTTGTCTGTAACAGGTGCTTGGAACACAGGAACTGAGAGAGATTGTTATCAATGTTCCCTTCCCAATCCACTTCCTGAATGAATATGCTTTCCCAGCTGGTAAAGGAATTCTCATCCATACTTTTATTACTTCAATCACGTTTCCATTCTTTATTCACCTCAAGAAAATATTACTATTCGTCTCTGAATTGAACTGCTATATATAGTTTATGAATACATCATACAGGTACTTGAGTTGAACATAGACATGCTCATGAAGTATAAGCACACAGATAAAACATACAGAAACGAGAGTATACATATGCAAAACTTATACAGGAAACTTGCCGATCTGGGAAGGATGCTGAATGGCTGGATTGACGAGGTGCTTTTGAGGTCCACGATAGCTTCCGTGGTTCATCCTCTGCCATGTCCGGCGCAACTGTTTGACATTATTTTGTTCAGCAACAGCACCGACTCCATCTGCAGCTGAGTGAGGTGATGATGCCAAGGAGGTGGAAACGAAGAGGAAGAGAACAAGGGATGTGAGCAAGACTCTGAACTGCACCATTTCTCCTTTTGGCTCTTCTTGCCTTTGGTGCAGGAAGAGAGAGGTGTGATAGGTAAATAAATAAGTGGCAACAACAAGCAAGGGAAGCTTAACTTTACTTTGCTTGGAAGTCATGAATTTCATGCATTTACCTTTATTTCCCAATCTATATATATAGACTATAGTCATTGCTGGACCTTTGGATACATAAGGTGGGGTTGGCCATTTTGCAAATACAATAATTAAATACATGAACATGATATCAAGATGCATGCAGTTGCTTTTAAGTAGGTAATGTGAAAAAAAGCCATAATTATTAGGGCATGCTTTTAGGGTTTATGGACACCAACCTTGCCACTCCTTAATTTGTGTTTCCTCTTACTCTATAATCATGTTCGGTACAGCATATTCTAACAACCAAAAGGTGAGGTTTTCATTGCCTTCTTACACCATCACATGGAGATCCAATGATATTGTTTATTCAACTGTTCTTCAGACATACAATGTTGGTATTTATAAAATGATTGCATCAATTTTGGACCTAATGTCTAATTGTTTCGTTTATTTGATACTATTTTATTTGAACGTCACTAGTTGAACTATGAAAAATGAAATTTCGGAATTGACTTTTCAAAGTTAACGTTTGAAAAAAAACCATATGACGCGTCTTTTTGACTATAGGTTAAATTTACACATTAGAATACTTGTTTCTTTGTTTACTTGCTTCAAGTCTTAGATCATGTAGTATGGAGCAGGGGGCTCGGTCCCTTGGTCCGGGTTCTTGGAGTCTACCCAAGGCCAGCACACTATTAGCGGATGATTTGAGTGTTGTTCGAAAAGTTGTTTTAGCTTCCATAAAAATATGCACTAAGGAATTCTAACTACATTTTGCTAGGAGACCAATTGTATGATCGTGGTTCGAAGGAACTTGAGGTCCTTAAAGCATAGGGTGACCATGATGGTCTTGGTGCCTTCAAGATATTTGGTTGGATGCGTCATGCGATTCGTATGACGTGGAGAGAGATGAGAAGGCATAACGATTAAAATATTTTCTTACTCGATGGATGACATGATTTCCATGAAACTTTGTTGGTTGCATGAGGTCGAATGTGTGTTATGGAGGCATATTTTTTCACTAAGTATGTAATACTATGCTTTGCTCCAGTCGCTCGGCCAATCGAGTTGTGGATTGCTTAGCAAACTTATCTCTATTTAGGTTGTAATGATTCTTATTTTCACCTCCCGCCTAAGGGAGTCTTTCCTTTGTTGCACTTGGATTTGTATCTTTTTAATTATACTTCCTTTCCCGAACTAATATAGCTGATTGATGATCTTTTCTTTTCTTTTGAAACCTGGTCTTTAATATATGCTTGTTTATAAAAATAAAATAAAAAAGAGTGTGTAACACATTATCCAAAGTTTTTATAATTGATAAAAAAACATGAAATTTGAAAGCTACATTTGTTGATGGGTGGATGGAAAGTAATGGGTCCTTGTGGAGTAAAAATGATTGTTCCTATGGAATAAGATTTAAGTAGAGTTAGATTGATATTAGGATTAGGGTTTCAAGGAAACATATAAAGAGAGATGCTCATTTGAAATTATGAATGTAGGGTTGGGTCTTTCTATTGCAATAGCTCAAGTCTTCAACTTTTTCCTCAAGTACTAGTTTCATTGTAATTTAAAGACAATTGAGTATGGTAAAGCTAAAAACAAGCCCATGTTCCCAGAAAGCTTTAAAGAGGAAAAAAATATGATGGGTTTCAAAGAGATTCAATAATTTCAATAGACATCATCAAAAGAAGCTCATTAAACTAAAGTGTCATCAATTGTCTTTGCCTAATTAAAGTTGCAACATTAATAGGATTATATCTACATATTAGTGACAAATGTTGCTAATCCACTCTGGTAAATAATGCCATTTCATTCTTTTTTACCATTAAAAACTATATAGAAAAAACAATGAATATTGACAATGAGAAAAAGAAAAAGTAGTTTTGGCCTCATGGGGTGGTTGGATAATATATAAACATTCTTTATCTATCGACCAATATTTATTAAGACGAACGTTTTAATTTTTTTTAAGGTATCAGGCTCGAACATTTTTACCGACGGATGGAATGATGTGTGTTTCATGCTAAAAAACAAGAGATCTCCAAATTGAAAACTAAAGTTTGGACAAAGTAGATACTTACAAGAAAACTGGGTTTATAAATTAACATTTTTAATTTTCAATGTAAAAAAACAGAAGAAACATTGCATTTTTTGTATGTGTGGATTCGGACTGAAATGTCCCTTGACTTACAAGGTTGAATATAGTGAAAGCTCTTCTTTAAAAAAGAAATAAAAAGCAACAAAGTGAGAAATAGTCTCTAGAGCTTATGGTTGAAGCTAAGAAAAAGTCTCTAAAGAGTAGGAAATGAAACAATTATTTTACTATTCAAATGATCAAATGATTGAAATCATCTTGATTATCTTCTTGTTGTTTAATTCACACGTTAAGATACAACTATTCGAGAAGGAGATTTATGGTAAACAAAAAAGTTGAGTTCGTTGCTAACAAGCTAAAGTGTTAGGATTTGTATAGCAAAAACCGTGTAAATTCATGACTAGTTTATTTATTGGTGTGTACAATACAACAATAACAACTACAAAATAAGACAACAATAACAATTGCAATCAGGTTGACTCAACAAATACTCTACTTCAAATCATTTCTACTCTACTAATCAGACTTTTTCCGATTTTCCTTCACTTCGTGCAAAATCTAAGCGCACGACAATTTTTCAATCATCTTCATGTTTCCGTTCTGATACTCTTTATGTTGATCGCACACAATCAATTTCCTTCCCGACCGACCTGACTGAGGTTCTCTGGGACATTTGCAAAAACCTGTGTGCATGGCTCATGGTCCGGAATCAGTAGTTGGTGAGCGGCTTCGAGTTCTCGAAGCCAGGTCCACTCGCCCATAATTATCTTTCACGCGACTGTTTTCTTGTG
>JAYMTG010000579.1:0-11603 GCA_036897565.1 Pelargonium exstipulatum
TTTTTAAGGTTTAATTTTATTGTTTGATGATTTTGGAAAACAAATCCGGCTATAATGAGGTGAAATTATCCTTCATTTTAGAACCTGAGCTGCTCAGCTGTTCAATGTTCAAAAATTTGGAAAACCAATTTCATAACTTCCAAAATAAAAGTTTTTGGAAGGAAAAAGTAGGGTCGAATGATTGTTATGGTCCCCTGCACTGGCATTAAAAATAATATAAATTCCTTTCGGAAATGTTTTCAAGTCGTGAATTCGAAATTTTAAATGAGCCTTCAGAACGCTTCGAAGCTGTTACCATTCCAAAATTATAAATTAATTTTCAGATTTTTTTCAAGAATTGCATATAAAACTGACATTACAATAAATTGTTGAAAAATAAACAGAATTGAGAAAAAATTCACGAAAATTGTTCAAAAATTTGTTAAAATGATATGAGAACAGTTACGTATAATTGACAAAATGTTGATAAAAATGTGCAAAATTTGAGAAAAACGTCTATCAAAAAAAAAACTGTCTGAAAAAGATGCTTACCTACTAAAACTTAAATCTCAAAAATTTGATTCAATATTTTAGATGATCAAATTTTACAAAATTTTGTAATCTCACTCATGTCCCACCATATACAATGGTACAATAATATAATTAATATTTCATACAAAATGAACGTCTAATTTTTCGTTTCTCTGTCCGTAATTTTCTAGTTTGTGTGAACACGATTTTTTTCATGTGAGCTTGGTTTTTTATTTTATTTTATCGGTATGTCTCAAACGTAAATAGAATATATAAACTAAAAAATGTTAATCGAATTAATTTGCAAGTCTTACAAAAATAAAAATGAATGCTCTCAATATTGTGATCAGTGGAAGAGACGTTTAAAAAAAGGAGACATATTTTATAGAAATAAAAATGGAAATGAAAGATCATTTTATTATAAGGAGTATGGTTGAAAATGAAATAAATGTCGTGTTGCTTATATCCTCCAAACAAAATAAAAACGTATTGTTGCTTATATTATAAGAGGTGGTGGTTAGGTTCAGTGATAGCTGCGTTACGTGCCTCAACTAAACTGCTTCATATTATAATAATAATATTTATCATACATCAATGTATGGTGCTGACGTGGAGGCCACATGTAATTGGTAAAAGGCTATGATATATCCTGATCCTGATGGTCCCCACCACAAAATGGGTTCCTCAATTATCATGTGATGTATTGGTGACTACAATACAAATACTTTTTTGAACGTACGAGGTTACGAGCGAGTTCGTAAATTCGCAGTTGATATCTGTAAACTGTTTTATTAAAATTTATTCGTCTTTTTAAGAGTGTGTTAAGCACAAACGTCAAACGCTCTTTCAATCCACGCAATCTGATTGCTGTGCAACGTAACATGGATGAAGATCAAGAGCAACAAGCTTGCAAGAAAAGAAAAGTAAATTAAAATTCTATGAATTTTCAGCTCCTACGGAAACGGGGATCATATTGATTCGTACGTGGACAACGTAGTATGGAAGTAAGGATAGCAGGTGGGACCCATTTTTTTAAAAATTAATTAGTAATTTTGTATTTATCACGAGCAAACCATGTTCACTGTTCCATGTCACTACTTCCATGGAAATACTGATCATCTTCTTCTTCTTCACTAATAATTGCAATATTATAAAGGTTGAGCCCAACATTTCATATTTCTTCAGTCGCACATTTTCACACAGTTTTCGATTTCGATCATAACACTACAGAGAACAGATACAACACCATTAATTGCTTGCAATTTGCTGTGAAGCTGAAGGTAACAAGATCGACTCAATTTGCTGTAAAGTCTGCTTGTACAGACAGAAGGTAAATTTAGCTTCTTTTTTTTGTTATTCCATGATTTGTGGAGCTGTCAAATCGTATTATTAACCCTCTAATCACTCACAAAAAATTCACCTTTTTTCCTTCCTGATTCTGGGTCTTAATTTGTAGTAGAAGTTGAAGCCATATGTTTTTCTTCTTTTTTCTTTAGCTGGCCATTTCTTCTTTTTCACTTCTCTTACTAATTTTTATGAAATGCCTATTTTGTTTAAATAATTGCAGGTTGTGACTAAACTCTGTCTGCAGAGTTCTTTGATCTCAAGTAATTAGTTAATCTCTTCTTAATTCATGATCATATATATTGTATTGAATTAATTAGAGTTCTTTGATCTCAAGTAATTAGCTAATCTCTTCTTAATTCATGATCATACATATTGTATTGAATTAATTGCTGAAGATGAATGTTGATTTGGGTGGCATTTGAGAGAAATTGTAAATTTTGTTGATCTCAGCATGCTTGGGAATGGGGTTGTTGGGATACTCTCTGAGTCTGTTGATAAATGGGAAAGGAGAGTGCCGCTGACCCCGTCGCATTGTGCTAGACTTCTTCATAGTGGCAAGGACAAAACGGGAGTGTCTCGCATAATTGTGCAGCCATCTACCAAGCGCATTCACCACGATGCGCTCTACGAGGATGTTGGCTGTCAAATTTCAGATGACTTGTCTGAATGTGGTCTCGTCTTGGGTGTTAAACATCCAAAGGTAGTGCCATAACATTATTAGTTTCTGTGTCTTGATCGGTTCATTTGCTTCATTTGACATAATTGTCCGGGATTCTTATTGCAGCTGGAGATGATTCTTCCTGATCGAGCTTATGCCTTTTTTTCCCACACTCACAAGGCCCAAAAAGAAAACATGCCTTTGTTAGATAAGGTATCCCGATCACAGACGGGTATGAGTTAATGATCATTTTGCTTTTGTTGATTACTTTTCTCGGTGGTTTGTAGATTTTAGCACAAAGGGTGTCCTTGTATGATTACGAGCTTATCGTTGGGGACCATGGGAAACGGCTTCTTGCTTTTGGGAAATTCGCTGGTAGAGCTGGACTGATTGATTTCCTGCGAGGCTTAGGACAACGTATGCTCAATATCAATCTTTCGTACTTGTTTCGTTCTTGAAGTTTCATTAGCTGTTCTTGGTCATAAAGGTTCATCTGTAACTTGACAGATGGAATTTGGAAACTAGTTGTTATCTTCTGTCTCTGGACCCAATGTTCAAATTCATTTGAAAAAAATAAAAAAATCTTATATAGCTTTTGATATGTGGGGCACTGTTGCTAAGTTTCTTTTGTAAAGATATGCTTGAAGTTGATTTATCTTTTTTGGATTAACTTTTCAGGTTATCTAAGTCTTGGATATTCAACACCATTCCTCTCACTAGGTGCATCTTACATGTATCCTTCTTTGGCTGCTGCTAAGGCGGCAGTAATATCCGTTGGTGAAGAGATAGCAACTTTTGGGCTGCCATCAGGAATCTGTCCTCTCGTTTTTGTGTTTACTGGCACAGGAAATGGTACTTAGTCTCTCGTTTAATGATACACACTTGTTTCAACTGAAAATCTGATCATTTGACTATCTTATGGACAAATGTCTGCACTTATGATCATCAATTGATGCCATTTTTAAGCATGAAATTCTTATCCATGCCTTGAGTAGACCGGTTTGTTTACAAGTATTTAGACCAAAAATTTCTGATTTCAGGTTCATGTCATATAGTAACTATTCTTTTTTATCAGATCATAGACATGCTGATTTCTGTTATAAATTGTCTCATTTGATAAAGTAAACAGCAAATGTTTAGTGACACTTCAGTTTATTGTTTACTCCTGTAGTTTCTCAAGGAGCACAAGAGATATTTAAGCTACTCCCTCACACATTTGTCGAAACAAGTAAACTTCCAGAACTGTTTGGGAAGGTAATATTCAGCTTAAGCAAATCTCATATGTGTTCACTATTTTTCATCCTCCTTTTGTTCTTGTATGTGCTAATATCCTTCTGGGACTGTTACATTTCATAACGGGCTAAATATAATGGCTTGGGCTTCCCATACTAAAAGGTCAACCTTGTTAGTAGGGTTTCACCTGCACCATTATATTTAGCCACTTTCCTTTATAGTTTTCCATTGTGGGACAACATCCACTTCAACAGGGACTACCCTGATGTCATTGCTGGTTTATAATATTGTGACACATTGATTGACTTTATGCTTACTTCCTTGACAAAACCTGATCATATTGGGTTTGGGAGCCAAAGCAGAAGTTAACTATTAGAATAGCCTTGGCATTATATCATGGGTCGTTTATTCAATTCATCAATGTTAGGGGAGTCCTATTTATATCCTCTGGAATATTTGATTGATTTCATTGTATTGAGTCAAAAACTAAGAAACAAACCATCCTGTGGAGCTTGGGGCAAAGTCGATACAAAGGGTATGATATGCTGACAAAGGTTTGGAGTCCATTAGTATAAGTCTGCACTTTGCATATATTGCCCTTAATTACTCGCAAAATTGGACAAGAAACGATGTTCCTACAAGCTTTCTAGCATTTGGGAGCCTCGAAAGTTACTGTCCCAATACATTCCACTCAGACATGATTGTCACCAGCATATGCCTGCTTGCCATTGAACTTAAAAGTTAAAAAATAATTAATAATTTGATACTCGTTAATGTTCTCTGTTGTTCATTTTATATATTGCATTCTTCCCCATTCTTTTTTACATGTCTCAACAACACTCTTCTTTTTCTTAGGCCAAAGATGCTACTAAACCAGCCAAGACAACAAAAAGAGTTTTCCAAGTATATGGATGTGTTGTGACCAGTAAAGACATGGTTGAACACAAAGATCCTACAAAAGCATTTGATAAGGTAAGGCTGATTTGTCTGTCCTTGGTTATAATAAGATGACTGGTGACCCTGAATTTCTCTCTTTCCAGGCTGACTACTATGCACACCCAGAACACTACAACCCCATTTTCCATGAAAAGATAGCCCCATATGCATCTGTGATCGGTATGTATTTGAAATAGTCACTTGACTAAAAGAAGAAAAAGAAATAGTAAACTGATCTCTAATGTGCATACTAAGTGACACATATGTTTAATAACTATTTTTCGAACATCTAAATATTTAAATTTGTTCTCTTGCAGTAAATTGCATGTATTGGGAACTAAGGTTTCCTCGATTGCTTACTACTAGCCAGTTGCAAGACCTAACTAGAAAAGGATGCCCTCTTGTTGGAATTTCTGACATAACTTGTGATATTGGGGGTTCAATAGAGTTTGTCAACCAAACCACATCCATTGACTCACCTTTCTTCAGGTATTCTATTGGCAGATTAAATGCATAATTTAATTTTATAGTTGTGTATTGGATTGTTTGAGAAAATTTTCCTTGTCTTGATAACTTTTGGCTTCTTTTAGAGCCTTATAAGTTTTTGTATCTTACTCTTTGTAAATTGTTTATGGTGTTTGATAATCATGGGTTATAGATATGATCCCATAAATGACTCTTACCATCATGACATGGATGGCGATGGCGTGATATGTTTGGCTGTTGATATTCTTCCAACAGAGTTTGCAAAAGAGGTGTTGTGATCTCATCCCTATATTTCCTTTTATGAAATATGAATTCTGTACATGAAACTCGTCTAGATTGTGGTAGAAGAGTGTATAGCTTACTCATTTCCATTGTTTCAATTAACATGCCAGGCTTCCCAACATTTTGGAGACATATTGTCCCAATTTATTGGTACTTTGGCTACAACCACAGACATAAAGAGGCTACCTAGACACTTAAACAGAGCTTGCATAGCCCATGGAGGAATGCTTACCTCCCTGTATGATTACATAACGCGTATGCGCAAATCTGATGAGGAGTAAGTCTCTAATTCCATCAAACATGCTTTGCCTTTTCATTTAGGATCTTATCTAACCGTCGCCCGTCATCTAACTGGTTGGAAAAGGCTTTTATGGGAATCCGCAAACAATAAACGTGCAAAGTTCTTTTGAAATGTTATTCAATATAATTTACGTGAGATGTCTCTTTTACGCTTAGCAATAACCATCAATTCCCTCTGCATACAGAGACATACCAGATACTCTTGCAAATGGTCACTCTAACAAGAGGAGATACAGTACATTGGTACCTCTCAATTTTTCATATATCCCTGCATTTCTTTTTCTTCTTCTTTTTTTGACATTGCAAATAACAATTTCTAGATTGTGGATTTGATTTTTGAGCCTTAATATATTGTGATTTTATGACTCACAGGTATCTCTGAGTGGTCATTTGTTTGATCAATTTTTGATAAATGAGGCTTTGGATATTATTGAAGCGGCCGGTGGCTCCTTTCACTTGGTTAAGTGTCAAGTGGGTCAGAGTGCTAGTGTTGCATCATACTCAGAACTTGAAGTAAGCAAATCTCTAGAGTAATTTGACTTGGAAAATGTGATCTTTGCATTTGTGTCTTTTAAGAGATCTTGGAGATTTATAATATCGGTATTGATGAGCAATGAGATCTGTAATTTAAAACTTGTGGACTCGTTAAAAAAGACTTGCATTTCTCACACACTCACACTGCCTTACACTACACAACTCACTTGACTTGGAGCTGGTTAGCTCAAGGACAGATATAATAAGCCGCTGCGTATCTTACAACTACCTAACTGCATGGGACCTACTTTACATGTGATTGTTTAACTAGATCATGCATGTATCATTGCTCAATAAGTATTTTACATAGTGTTTGATGTCCAAAAATTTGTCTTGTCAGTTGAAGGTGATTCTTGATTCTCAACCATGCACTGCTTCAGCTATCAATTAGTCTTGAGTTGAATAACTCCATGAAGCTATTTGATATTTTTTACGTATTTAGATCTGGATCATTCTTTGATAGTAAACTTGAATATCTTGGTTAGAACTTTCACACCATATATAATCTGTTATTTTGATAGGTCAGTGCAAATGATAGGGCGGTTCTGGATCAGATTATTGATTCTCTGACTTCTCTAGCTAATCCAAATGAAAGTGGTGGACATTTAAATGGAAAAATAAATACGATTTCCCTCAAGATTGGTGAGGTTCTGGAGTATGGCATTAAGAATGGATCTGACTCAAAAAAGAAATCAGTGTTAATACTTGGTGCTGGCCGGGTCTGTCAACCAGCTGCTAAGCTTTTAGCATCAGCTGCAAGTATTTCATCTTACCAATGTGAGGAGCAGAATGATATTCAAGTTGTTGTCGCATCTCTTTACCTAAAGGATGCAGAAGAGGTATGAATTGAGCAAAATCTCTTGATATTTTTTGACTTCTGCTTTATGAATTCTTTTAAGAGTACAGGTTTCTCTTAAAGGCAGAAGATTATTAACTGTCTTGCATGTGAATGTAGCAACAATAGTTTCTTCATTATGCATTAGAGAAAACTTTCCTATGCTTATGGAAAAAGTTGAAAGTTTTGATGTCAATTATTGGATGCAGACTGTAGAAGGTATTCCAAATGCAACAGCAGTTCAACTAGATGTGACGGATCATGAAAGTCTGTGCAAGTATATATCGCAGGTATAGTCTTTACAAATATTTTAACAGTAATTTGGATAAAGTTTGTGTATGGCTCTGTGCAATCATATGTCAAGCTTGTAATAAAGCCGCATAAGACGCAAATTGCAATCCAATATTAACTTATAAGACATTACTACCGTACAAGTTGTCTACTTAGTGATTACCATTGATATGGTTAAAAGCTTCATGGTTCTAATTTTGTTGCGTACACTTGAAGTGTAATCTTTTCCCGGCCCCACAGTTGGAGCTCTACATGAATAGGATTATATTTGAGATTTACATCATGATTCTCAGTATTTGCTCTTGGCCTTGTTCAGGTTGATGTTGCTATAAGCTTACTGCCTCCCAGTTGTCACGTCATTATAGCCAATGCTTGTATCGAGGTATTTTACATGTTCCCAATATTGGTTTCTTCACTATTATTACTAATTTGCTAAAGTTGGAGTCTAGGATTCATCACATTGCTATATAAAGTAGTTAGAATAAACACGGTATGTATCATCATACTTTCTTGCTCTTTGCTAAGGAGCTTATCATGTCTTTTGATTCCAGTGTAAAAAACATCTGGTTACTGCTAGCTATGTTGATGATTCCATGTCAATGCTAGCTGAAAAGGCAAATATTGCCGGAGTTACAATTCTCGGGGAAATGGGCTTGGACCCTGGAATAGGTATGTTGATCCTTTACAATGATCTGTTCAACATGTATCTTGTCTCTCTCAATCTATTTAGAACTTATTTGGACAGTAAAGATATTGCTTTAAAGTTTAAAGTAATATTCGGCGCTGCTCAAAGTTTCATATCTGTTTAGTAAACGTGACGTACTCAAGGCCTATGGCATTTATACAAGCAGAAAACACAAATGTGAAGTTCAATTTGCTAATTTGCTAATGCTTATCTTCTAGGCTCTTACAGATACTATTTGCTCTGTTGATTTACAATGAGGTTTTATAATATGATTCAAACCAGCTGTTGGGAGATTAAAGATATTTAAAAGATTATTGCATAGTTGGTATTTCGATTGATAATGCACAATGAATGCTTCAGATCATATGATGGCAATGAAGATGATCAACCAAGCACATATTCGAAAAGGAAAAATCAAGTCTTTCACTTCTTACTGTGGAGGACTCCCATCTCCAGCGGCTGCAAATAACCCATTGGCATATAAATTCAGGTACTTCTTGGAACTTACTGTACTAAAGACGCGTCTAAACAAAAACGAATGATAAAAATAGCAGCAAATTCGAGCAATATTTCAAAAGCTTTTAGACTTGTGATACTGTGGAAAGTTGCTAACTTACAACCTATTATCTCAGCTGGAGTCCTGCAGGAGCTATCCGAGCTGGGCGCAATCCTGCAACATATAGATTAAACGGTGAAATTATACATGTTGATGGTAAGCTTTCAGCTACTTGCAAGCTCAATAAAATGATTATTAGCTTTTCTATTTTTACCAGGAATTTGTTCACTGTTTCACTATGTGGCATGAACTTTCAGGGGACAAACTTTATGATTCAGCAGCAAAATTCCGGATACCTAATCATCCAGCCTTTGCATTGGAGTGTCTTCCCAATCGCAATTCCTTAGTTTATGGAGATATATATGGAATACATGAAGCATCAACTATTTTTCGTGGAACTCTTCGTTATGAAGGCATGTTATATGTTTATCTTTTTGGTTATGCTATGTTTAGAATTCAAATGTGAATGATGAATGCGACTATGCCAAGTAAGGTTGCATTACAAATTCAGTCCACTGATACAAATTTGTAGTTCAGTGAGCCTTAAAATCCATCTGTTTGATACAAATTTCAGGCTTTACTAGGTTCTTGTTAACTTCAACTGGTCATATATATGCTTTTGGACTTATCCACTGATATGCATGTAGGTTTTGGTGAGATAATGGGGACACTTGCCAGAATTGGTCTTTTTAGTACTGAAGCTCATCCAGTTCTCAAACAAGTCGTGAGACCCACATTTGGATCTTTCCTGTGTGAACTTCTGACTATTGAAGCTAAAGAGCTGAATGGAGCTCTGGTAGGAGAGAAGGTCATCAGTGAAAGAATTGTCGCACTCGGGCATAGCAAGGAGCAAGTAAGTGCAGTAAAAGCAGCCAAGGCTATCATGTAAGTGGTAATTGATTGCTAAAATGTCTCTAGGCCCGTCGTGGATTATGATATTCATAGTTATTGATGTTCAGTTGCTTATGCAGTGCTATATTTAAGTTACTGCCATTTCTGTTTCGTGTCTGACAGATTTTTGGGACTCCATGAGCAAAAGGAAATTCCTGCTTCATGCCAAAATGCATTTGATGTTACCTGTTTCTGCATGGAAGAAAGATTAACCTACTCCAGCACAGAACAGGTACATTCCTTGTGACTCAATCACTAAATCTTTGATTTGAGATTGAAAGTAGATAGTTTTGAGGTTGTATTGTTATCTTATTACTGGTACAATGAAGATGTAAATCTTGTGTGGTCAGGACATGGTGCTTTTGCATCATGAAGTGGAGGTCGAATTCCCCGATGGGCAACCGACAGAGAAACATAGCGCGACTTTGCTGGAATTCGGAAGGACTGAGAATGGGAAAACTACTATGGCAATGGCTCTTACAGTTGGAATTCCAGCAGCCATTGGTGCTTTGGTACTTACTGCTTAGTTATATATATTGATCCTTTGGCACTACAATGCTTTTACTCAAAACTGTGTTCTTTTGACTCTCATCAGCTCCTACTCGAAAACAAGATCAAGACAAGAGGTGTTTTAAGGCCCACTGAACCGGAAGTGTACATTCCAGGTACGTTTCTGATCCAAGGAAGTTTTGAACATGCATGGTTCTTTGAACTTGACCATTGTCATGGAGTACACTGAAAATTTTACTGTATTTGCAGCACTTGATATTTTGGAAAGCTGTGGTTTCAAGTTGATGGAGAGGGTTGAGTGACCCCAAGTGTGCACACTATCCCTGTAATGTTTGTTTCTTTGTAGCTGTGTACTGTATTTCTTTCTGTTCTCTGCAGATAGCAAAATCATGTACAACAACACTGGAAGCAAATTAGCTTTCACTGTAACTACAAGCATATATACTTATTACTGCACTGAGTACACTTACAACTCAAATTCTGACTATAACACCATCCCAAAAAAACCAGTTAAAATAGCGTGATCACGCAGTTAAACAAAAAAAAAAGTGTATCTCTCAAATAAATTGGATCATTAACTAAAACTCAATAATGTGACATTCGCGGTTATTTTATTTCCTTTCCTCTTCCTTGCGCCAGAGTGAAACAAGCCTAAGCCACTGCAAAGGCATGTTGGCTACAAGCTATATAATGATGAACACTTTGATAAAGGAAGATGAAATGAAAATCATAATATGACTTCCAAGAATTAGTTCCAATTTTGACAGCTGAAGTCCTAACTTTTCTTCAGTTGCCTCAAAATTGAGAAAGGTCTACAATGTATCAGTTAGCTTTTTACTGTTCTTCCACTTCCCAGCTCGTACCCTGGCTGGCCTCCTACAGATGTTTTGATTAAGAACAAGATAACAGGCTTGTTTTCAGCAACCAACAGATGCTCTAGGCATAATCAATCCAATGATGGCATGGTGTTGTTCGGTGAATTCTCAATTTTAGGATAAAAACTAATTAACAATCCCTGAAACTAACTTTTCCTCCACTTCATCCCAATTATGAACTTTAGTCACCAGCGGATGTTGATCAACAGCCGCTATCTTGCACCAAGGATAAGAATTCTCGTAATCAAATAGTAGAACCCTGATTCCAACTTCCGCACATTCAATAGCATATCTTGGGTTGTCATCAATCAGAACCTTCGCTCCCAAGGACCTGAGAACACAAAACATCAACACCAAACCAGCCATCAATAAGATTTTTTTCAATATATAATCAAAGTTAGTGGGATAAAGCACGGGTAAAATCAACAAGCTGGTAGGCTTGCACTGAGGGTACAATGCACTTTTAATGAGAATTATTTCATAAAATCAAGGTCTCCAACTCAACGAAGATAAGAAAATCCAAGAGTACACAAAGCTGAGGGTCATGTTCCAACAATAGTGAAGATGATCATCAACATACATGCATATATCTGACTTGGATCTAGATTCTCCATCTAGAGCAAAGTGATTGCCAAAGTGGATCCCCTGAAACAGCCCCGGATAATACTTCTCAA
>JAYMTG010000580.1:0-11582 GCA_036897565.1 Pelargonium exstipulatum
GTATTCCAAGACCGACACGTCAGCAGATTCGCTTTTGATTTTCAGAGTCAAATCAATTGGTTCCATTGCCGGGAACGACTTGAAAGCCATCGTTCCAACACCGCGACATTCAACAATGGAAGGAGGAAGAAGACACGGAAAGGACCCTGCTCATCCTGATCCGTCTCGCAGGGGCGAAGAGAGTCACACATCCAGACAGAACCTCATCATCAGGACGGAAGCTCCTGAAGCCTCCAACCACCAAGTCGACCTGAGGGATGAGCTGGAGATGAAGCGTGCTAATGACTTGGCCAATGCAGCTGCATCTTCCAACGCAGCTTTAGTCAACGTCTCTCAACCGCAAACCACGCCGTTGTCCGTGACCATGACACCGGAGATGGCGACTGCCATGGGGGCAATGCTCGCTGCCTACCTGACTGCTGGTGGGGGAGTTACCAGTGTGCCAGTCACTCAGCCTGCCAACCCTGTCAATGCTACTACCGCCCGCATCATTGGGGCGACATCACAAGTTCCAAACCCGCCTGAAGGGGGAGGAATCGTCAGAACACCAGTCGATGGTGGACATCGATCATCTCATGCTGCTGGTCATAATGCTCAAGCCGAAGGTGGCAGGCCAAGGAGAAGAGGAACAAATCACAATGACCAACCTAGAGGGTCAGTGTTCAATCGCCTCAGTGAAGGTGGAGGCCCTAGAAATAGGGATCTCCGAGACCAACTGAATGAAAGGAATGAGAACCTCCAAGAAAGACAAGATGAGTCCAGGGGGAGAGATCAGCCACGGAACCCGCCGTGCACTCAAACCTCGAAGACCATAGAGGACTCAACTCATAGTACAAACCGAAGAACAAGGAGGGAGCAACAACAGCAAGCCCGCATAGCTACCGCAAACGCTGTGAACTTGCAGACCGCTTTCAATCAAGCCGCCCTCATTCCTCCCACTGGAGTCGTTCCTCCCAATGGAGTCATTCCTCCTAATGTTGCAGCTGCAGCTTTTGCTCCACTGCCACCACAACCTCCTCAAGCACAATTTTTCCATCCATTTCAGGCTCAGTTCACACCTGCGGTCGGAGGCACTCCAAATCCATTTGGGCAGACGCCAATATCTCCAGAGGCAATGCAAGCGGCATTCCAAGCATTCCTCATGAGCGCTTATAATCCAGCTGCAACCGCAACTCCAGCTGCCCAGACTGGTCAAGGAACTGTCATCCCTCCAGGAGTGGTACCAACACCTCACAATGTGCCAGTGGTACCTCAACATCAGAATCAACCCCTCCAGAATCCTCACACTGGGGGACAAGCTACACCCATCATGGCAAATCCAGTGGTTGGAACCACCACAGATCCTACAACGGCCTATATCCTGGAAGAGATCAAGAAGCTGAATGAGAAGGCGAAGAATGAGGACGGTGTTAGTAGCAATACCAACCCACTCAGTCTAGCTATCAGAAACACTCCAGCTTTGCCATTCATCAAAGTCCCATCCCTAACCTATGATGGCACAACATCTGCAAGCGAGTTCATAAGGGTATTTGAGTCCCATATGCAGATGTTGACAAATGATGATGCCACACGCTGCAAGCTTTTTGCATGCGTCCTGAGGAGCCCGGCACAATCTTGGTATCACAGCCTCCCTGAGGGCAGCATTGGCAGTTGGGAACAATTGAAAAATTCATTCCTGGCCAACTTCAGAACTTCAGGCCACTTCAAGATGGATCAGACTCAGCTGATCAACATCAAACAGGGCGATGGCGAGACCCTGAAAACATATGTGGACAAATTTAAGAAGGCTGTCCATAAATGTGGGAAAATTTCTGACGAAATGGTGTGCATGGCGTTCAAAGCAGGTCTCACCACCAAGGAGCTGTACACGACCTTGATCACTCAGAAACCAAAGACTTGGGACAAAATGTTGAGCATGGCTTATGACCACATCCAAGCTGATGAGATGTTTGCGCAATCCAGGGCCAATGCTGGCAGAGGAGGCCAAAGCTCCCGCGGGAGAGACAAAGGGAAGCAAACTGTTTACCAAACTCCTGCTAGGAAAGACTACCACGCCACTCCCAGAAACTATGGGAAGACGCCGCTACACTCAACTGCTGAAGTCCGCTCTTACACCCCACTCAACTGTAGCTACCAGGAGGTTTTCGATTATATAGAGAGGACAGAGAAAATGAAGTGGCCTACTATTCCTGCGGGAGAGATCAGAGGCCGAGAAAAAGATAAGTATTGCGTCTTGCACCAAGGCGCCGGTCATGACATTGAGGACTGCCTTGTCCTCAAGAGAGAAATTGAGAAACTCCTAGACAAGGGAAAACTCTCTCAATTTAGAGCCAAAGATGGGGAAAGAAACCAAAACCGCAGGCGTGGAAATGATGGAGGGAGAAAGAGGGGTAGGGATGACGACCACTCCTACAACAATGACCTCACCAATTTGATCCAAATGATCCAAGAAGAAAGGTGTTCCATCTCCCAAGTGAAGGCAAGGATCCAAATCCTGAAAAAGGAAGAGGTTTTACCTCCACCGCCAGCTGATCCCAGAAACGTAGATTGGTCGCGGACCATCTTCTTCACCGATGAAGAGCTTGCTCCTAAAGCATTGAGGAAGGACCCAATAATAATTACAGCAGGACTCATGAGCAGTGAGGTCCAACGAATCTTCATTGACAATGGCAGCTCTGTCAATATCATGTATTGGGACCTCTTCAAAAAGCTGGGTTTGGGAGAACACCTGATCAGAGAGTTTAATGGGGTCCTGATGGGTTTCAATGACGCTGTCACCGCTGCTAAAGGAATGGTCTCCATTCCTGTAATTCTTGGAAACTATCCAAGGATCAAGAGGAAAATTTGTGACTTTGTCATCATTGATATTCCTTCCGACCACAACGCCATCTTTGGGCGACCCCTGATCGAGGCATTTGGAATGGTTCCGAGTGGGTTACACCAAAGGGTGAAGTTCCTCACTGATGAGGGCATAGCAACCATCATGGCCAGTCCGCGCAATGTATTGGAGCACCTAGTAAGGGAAGGAAAGGGTCGAAACCTCTCGGCCATAAATCGTTCCTTGGACATGAAGCGCAAGAGAGCACAGTCAGACTTGGTCCCCAAAGATACCGAGAAACATCCTGCTCTCCAAGACCCACTAAAAAAGCCAGGAGTGAGACAGGGTAAAGATAAGAGAGGTGTTGGCCACTCAATCGAGGAAAAAGAGAAGAAGAATAAACTGGAGAGTCCGCCCAAATCGGACTCCGCGGCTAAGGGAGGAGCTGAATCCTCTAAAAAGAAAGAAGAGGCAAAGAAGAAGGGAAAAGAAGTTGACACCAAAAAATTGACTACTGCCGCCCCAACCTCCAAGAAGAAGAAGAGCACAAAGATTAGCTCTATCTCCAAGAATGATAACTCTCATGACCCTGAAAAGGTGAACTTGGGAGATGGAGAAGATGAGACTCCAGCTTATGAGGATCTCATAGGCAAGGGTGATGACTCTGATGAGAAGTTGCCAGATGAAGAGGAAGATGATTTCCCTTCCGACGCTGAAGAAGAAATTGAAGAAGAAGAGATGACCGCACATAAAAGTTGTGGCATCAGCATATCCATGGGAGACCTTGATCCCAGAATTAACGAAGTGCGCCCTGAGGCAGGAAGTGAAACTGAGGAGATTGCATTCAACGATCTTGATCCTGAGAAGGTTTTCAAGATCGGAAAGACACTCACTCCTGAAGAAAAGAAAGAGCTTGTGGAACTCCTACGAGAGAATGCTGACGTCTTTGCATGGGTTCCAGCGGACATGCCTGGCATGGATCGCGATGTCGCTGAGCATCGCCTGGACATCATTCCTGGGTCTATCCCAGTGAAGCAGAAGAGAAGAAACTTCTCCGGAGATAAAGAAAAAGCCATGAAAGTTGAGGTCAAGAAGCTGCTGGATGCGGGATTCATAAAGGAGGTGAAATATCCTCAGTGGCTGTCGAACGTGGTCATGGTGCCGAAGGGGAATACCGGCAAGTGGAGGATGTGCGTGGATTTCATCAATCTCAACAAGGCTTGTCCCAAAGATGATTACCCTCTCCCTCACATTAGTAAACTTGTAGACTCCACTGCGGGTCATAGACACCTTTCCTTTTTAGATGCTTTCTCTGGTTATCACCAGATTTTTATGTATCCTGGCGATCAGGAAAAAACCGCATTTATAGCAGCAGACTCTATTTATTGTTATATTGTTATGCCTTTTGGATTAAAGAATGCCGGAGCGACCTATCAAAGAATGGTCAACAAGGTCTTCGCCTCACAGATAGGCAAGAACCTTGAAGTCTATGTCGACGACATGATCGTCAAAACTCCAAAGGAGGGATCCCACTTGGCGGACCTCCAGGAAACATTCGCTACACTCCGAAAGTTCAACATGAAATTGAACCCCACTAAATGCTCTTTTGGAGTTAGTGCAGGAAAATTCTTAGGAGTGTTGGTCAGTGAACGTGGCATTGAGGCCAACCCAGAAAAAATTCAGGCTTTGCTCACCATGGGCGAGCCCAAGACAAAGAAACAAGTCCAACAATTGACTGGCAGAATGGCAGCTCTAAATCGCTTCATCTCGAAGTCTGCAGAACGAGGCTTGCCCTTTTTCAAGGCTTTGAAAAAAGCAAATGCAGACTTTAAATGGACGGAAGAGTGTAGTCAAGCTTTCAAGGAGCTAAAACTACACTTGGCCAAAATTCCAAAACTGACAATTCCCAAGCCTGGGGATAAATTGAAAATTTACCTGGCGGCATCTGATAGAGCAATATCAGCTGTCCTAGTGAAAGAAGAAAAAGGGGTTCAACAACCCATATACTTCGTCTCCCATGCGTTAGGCCAGTCAGAGTTGAATTACTCAAAAATTGAGAAGTTGGCCTTCGCCCTTTATCAAGCGAGTATCAAACTCAGGCCATATTTTGAAGCCCACACAATCATAGTAGTGACTGACGTCCCTTTGAAAAAGGTGATGGACGGTGATTTTGGAGGAAGACTCAGCCAATGGGCGGTCAGACTCTTTTCCCATGACATCCGCTTCGAACCAAGGAAGGCGATCAAAGGCCAAGCCTTAGCAGACTTCCTCGTGGAGTGCAATTTTGTTGAACCCAGAGAGGACGACTCTCATCTCACCGGCATTCCCAGAACGTTACCACACAAGGACAAGGAAAAATCTACATTGTCAAGAAAGAGGAAGCAACCAGAAGAGGATGATCTCCCAGAAGAGGTTCCTGAAAATTTATGGATCCTCCACGTTGATGGTTCATCCACTGGAAAGGAAGGTGGAGCAGGAGCAATGATCCTCTCACCAGATGGCTTTAGAGAAACTTGGGCAATGAAGCTCATGTTCCCAGTGACAAACAACCAGGCTGAGTATGAATCCTTGATAGCCGGAATGGAGATGGCCATTGAGCTGGGAGTGAAGACGCTAGAAATCCGCTCTGATTCACAACTGATTGTGAATCAAGTCGGAGGGGGGTATGGAGTATGGAACCCCGAGCTACTGGAGTACTGGAAGATAGTCATGAGACTGACTGAAGAATTTGACTACTGCCATATTCGGAAGGTACCCAGAGAAGAAAATAAAGAAGCAGATTTTCTTTCAAAAATTTGTGCGTCTGGATATGATCACCTCCCTAAAGGCTTGCATGTCCAAATAGCTGATGTACCGGCCACTGCTAAAGCCGTCAAGATCAATGACATCAGAGAAGGTCAAAGATGTTGGATCAACGACATCCTAGATTATTTGGTAGATAAGAAACTACCTCAAGACCCAGTGGAAGCTGATTCCATTATCAAGAGATCAGCTAGATATGTGGTGAGCACGTCAGGGACGCTGTACAGAAGATCTTTCTACAAACCATTCTTAAGATGTTTGTACCCTGAAGAAGCAGCCTTGGTATTGAAAGAAATACATGAGGGCACATGCAGTCATCACCCTGGAGCCAAGAGCTTAGCTGAGAAGGTGCTAAGACAAGGTTACTACTGGCCATACCTAAGGAAGGACGCTGAAAAATTTGTTAGAAAATGCAAAGACTGTCAGCTCCATGCCGACATCCCCAGAGCTCCTGCCATGGAACAAACTCCAGTCCTGGTCACATGGCCATTTTGCATGTGGGGTCTTGACCTCATAGGTCCATTCGAGAAATCTGGAGAAAAGTCAGGACGGAAGAAGATGTGGGTAATAGTCGCTGTGGACTACTTCACCAAATGGATTGAGGCAAGAGCCCTTTCCAGCATCACGCAAGAGAATGTGATGGAATTTGTGAAAGAAGATATCTTCGCTAGGTTTGGACTCCCAAGAGCGGTAGTCACAGACCATGGAACTCAATTTTTTAAGAAGTTTGAGAAAATGTGCGAAGACTACGGGGTCAAATGTGGAAAGTCATCTGTCTGCCATCCACAGGGCAACGGACAAGCGGAAGCTGCGAACAAGACCATCATCGCTGGCCTAAAGAGAACAATCAGGGGTCAACATGAGAAGTGGTATCAACAACTTCACTTGACAATTTGGTCGCTCAGGACCACCATCAAGTCAGCAACTGGAGAAACACCATTCCAACTGGTGTATGGATCGGAAGCAGTGCTGCCCGTGGAAAACAAGATGCCTACTCTGGTCACAGAATGTTTTGACCAAGAGGGCAACATCAGATCACGTCTGGCAGACCTTGATTTTGCTGAGGAGATAAGAATGAAGGCAGGTCTAGTCATGGCTGCTCGCAAACAAGCTGTAAAGCGATTCCACGATCGAAGAGTTAAGCGAAGAGAATTCAAAGTTGGCGATTGGGTACTTCGCAAGTATGAAGCCACTGGTGAACGCCCTGCAGGTGGGAAGTTAGCTCCCAACTGGGGAGGTCCATTCCAGATCACCAGAGTGGTGAGACCTGGCACTTATCGGTTGGCAGATGAAGATGGGTATGAACTCCCAAATCCTTGGCATGCCGACAACCTGAAGAAATTTTATATGTAATATTTTGATCCTCCCGCCTGTGGGAAACAAGGATCTTTTCAACTCTTTGAATAAAAGATTGATTAGCTACAACTATTTTGTTATTTATGAATGCTGAGTCCGAATCATCTTTTGGAACTCCACCAAACTCATGTGACTTTGCTATAGAAACACGTGTGACAAGGATGATAGAGGAAAGGTACCAAGAGAATTGGAAACCTCATCAAGGTCAAAGAACTTCACCCCTTAAGTCTAGGAGCCTCGCCTCCTCGAAAGAGGTTCAGCTCAACATACGTACGAGAGAGCACGTCCTGTAGCGACTGTAACTCTCGCTGGTTGGCAGACTTCGTCTCCACCAAAATTATAAGTCCTCACTCATTTGACGGAGTAGGCAAAAATAAAGACCTAGCTCGCTTGGCAGCCTAGGTCAGAAAGCTCCACTCAGAGAGCTGATGAGTGCCACATAAGACGGTCATGACTCCAGAAGCGAGCATGATTGCAGTCGGATGACAGGATGTAGTTCCTCTAAGCTCATCATAGGAAACTGGCGAACTCTCAACAAAGGGAGTAGTTCAGGTTCCTTCCATCTGCAGATGAAGAAATAGAGATTGGAGGGCCAAGCCTCCTCTAGTCGATGAGTTCCACGTCAGTCAGTCATGTCTTCGAAGGCAAGCATGACTGCAGTCGGTCCATGGAATATGACTTCCTAACTCATCTCAAGAAACTGAGTAATCTCTCAACAAAAGGAGTATGCCAGATTCTTATCTTCAACAGATGAACATTAATAATTGAAGGGCCAAGCCTCCTTCAATTGAAGGAGTCAAGTCTCCCTAAAAACTAAAGCTTCTACAGTGTAGTGAGAGTGCATCTCTAAGGAGCATCCTCTTACTGATAGTTGATCATGGCCCTGAGGGGATAGATCAACTCATCACATTGATAACCTCCTGAAAGACCTGATCTCTTCAAGAGGGCTGACAACGTATGCAAACGCTACCTAAAAGAAAACCATTCTGAAATACAAAGCCATGCTTGGAAAGTCACAAGACATATATCAAAGCCTTACCAAATAAAGAAGATGTAATAGATCAAGATATGAAAGAGAGTGCCAAAACTTATTTTCATGAAGTCTAAATGGTTCATACAAGAAATGAAAATTACAAACGAAAACAAAGAAAACTATCAAGTCTCGGAAGAAGGTTCCTTAATTCAACGAGGCTGACGACGATCACCATCCATCTTATGACGAATAGAACCAACTAATGGAATACCGATCTCGCGGTCCATCTTTGCTTTCCAATAGTCGTCAGTTTCCCAAGCTGGCTCAGCTTCTGTGATACGTTTAATATCAATATGAGGGAATGAGCAATGTTTGAAGTGCTTGTACTCCATCGACTCTTTACAATCGAAGGGCTTCATCACCCACAGCTTACTCAGGCCGTATCCTCTCCGATCACACTCACGAGAGTTGATGTAGTCATCTCGGGAGAAGGGATACGCCACTGCAAATGGCCTCATGATAGGAAGATAGGAAGGAGAGGTGAACAACTCCTCTGCAGCCTCCTCAGTTAGAAGGCGTCGCCCTAGGCCAGCTCTTAAGACTTCGTTCTTCCCTTGTATCCGGCCAGTGTAAAACCTATCCTTCAAAGCATCCTTGTATTCCTTAGAGCGCTTGAAAGACTTCACTGCCGATTCAAGTTGGTCTCTGCTAAGGCGACAATCAGCAACTGAGGGCATCCTCCCAGACGTCCCAGAATTGACTCTGGTCAACTCGGCGGAAAGCTTCAAGTGAAAAGCAAGGAAATTATTAGGAGCAATAGAAAGAATGGAAATTATAAAGAAGAACATGAAAGATGAAGTACCTTATGATTCTCTTCTTGTTCCTCTTTATACTTCAAATCCAAAGTCTCGAGCTTCTTCTCAACCAAGGAACGTGCAGTTTCACTTTCCTTCAGTTTCTCTAAAAGGTTGAGGTTGGATTGCTCTAATGCCTCACACCTCTTCAATTCAGCTGAAAGAGCTTGGTTGCACTCTTCCAGTTTAGCATTCTTCTCTCTCTCTGCCACCAACTCGGACGTCAGCTTCCGGTAGGCGTCTCGCGTACTACCCCTTTCAATTCGCCTCAAACCGATCATGGTTTCATCTCGAATCAAGATGAGCTGAGTAAGAGAAGTAGAGATATGGTTAATAATGAATGCCTCCAGAAAATGGAATAGAGAAAAACAATGAGACAAAGTAAAAGAATACCTCATTCAGGATGTTGTCTGCACCGGCTAGACGTTTCATCATTTCGTTCACATTTGGAACGTTTTCAGGATCTTCTTCAACATCCTCAGTCTCCACCACAAACTGATCTTTGATCTCATGAACAGGAGATACGATAGGAGTAGGAATAGCTTCAGCATCAGGGTTGTTCACCACCAGAGTGGGCGATGTTGAAGATGACTCTTCTTCCGCCGAGGGATCTCCAAAATCCTCCACTTCCTTATGGATCCCCAAAGGAATTTCAAGAACCTTCCCTTGGCCAGCGGACGCGCTCACCACCTTATTGGACGTAGCTGACACCTTGGCAGGGGGTTCTTGTTCGCCAACAACCATGACAGCCTTTCTCTTTTTGTCATAGTTGGTATCGGTTGGAACGTAGTAGATGGGACACTCCCCCAAAGTCCTCCACCTTTTAAAAATTTCTCCTTTGTTCTTTTTGTGGCGATCCGCCTTGGACCATCCTGGGATATCTGAAAGGAGCCCAACAGGAAAATGAGTTATTTACAAATTACGAAGTATACATACTCCAACAGAAGACTTTTTTAGCAATAAGAACTTACTTCTACAGAGAACCTCGTTTTCATAACGACGACATTTGCAAGGTTTTGGGCAGTCCTTGGCAAGCACTGGGTTGGCGGGATCTCCATGGATAGGCCATGAGAAGTCGCGAACCCAACGGTGGGGAGTAAGAATTGGAGTAACCCCTTCATATGGCCTTCTTCCAACTCCTGTGAAATATTGGACCACTCCTTTTGACAAGAAACGCACGTCATACCCTTGAGTGGAGGGAAGATCCTTCAGTAGTAAGGTCAGCGTCTCATTATTGTAGTCTGACAGTTTCTCGAGTGCCTTTGGAGTGTGATCTTTGGACGTAGAAGGCTTGGAAGGAAAACCGAATCCTTGCCGAGACGACACATAAAAAACCTTCGTTGCCCAGCTGTCTGCCTTCTCATAAATATGGCTTAGAATTCGGCGGCGACCGTTGACGGGACGAAAGTACTCAGTGGCTAACTTGTCACTGGTAGTCTTGGAGAAGAAATGGAGAAAGAGATCAGGAGATGGCTCACGTCCCTTCAAGCGACACAAAGCAGCAAATGAAACAACCTTCTTGATGGAGCCCGGAGTCAATTCTCCCAACAACACGCCAGAGTAGGAGAAAACTCTAGCTACGAATGGGTCCAACGGAAGAGTCATCCCCGCAGCAAAATAAGAGGTGTATACCGTGATTTCTCCGGGTTCAGGTCCTTTATCCTCCTTATCAAGACGATAAGAGAATTCCGCAGGATCGATACATTGAGCCTTCCAAAGCGCCGCTAGTTCATTTTCTGTTGCCGGACGGGCATGGGCCCCCTCGTTGATACCGGAAAGGGATTGAACAGAAGTCTCCGCGTCAACGTACTCTTGGACTCTGGATGGTAACGGAACAGTTGGGATGGCAGCAGAAGACGTGATCAGCTCTTTAACCTTCTTGGAATAGGAAAGCCAAACTGAATCTGGATCTGGAACGTCTTCGTCCTCCCCCCTCACAGGTGTCTTTTCAGCAACCTCAGCTCTCCCCGAGCAGGTCTCGCCCTCATCTTCGCTCTCGTCAATAGGCACTTCTCCAAAAATCTGAATCATCTGTTTTTTGGAGAGGTCCTCATCATGCTTTGGTGATGGAGAAGTTGCAGGGATCACAGGAGCCACGATGTCCACCAAAACAGGATCAACCGAAGGAACCACCTTTTCTGGAGCAGCGTTCTTCCTGGTGATGATCCGGAATCTCTTTGGTGCGCCAGCCATTTGAGTGAAAGCTACACAACGGGAGAATAGTATAAGAAAACATGATGAGAGAGACATAAAGAACAATACTTGAAATACGGGGAACAAACTTCAAGAAGGAAGCAAAGCATGTTATCAAGCACCAACTGAAATCAAATATTTCAATTATGGGGCAAGAAAAACAAAAGCATGTTATCAGATAAATAAATTCAAGCCGTTTCACACAAATTCACAAAAAAACTTAGCCTATCACTATAAGCCCAATACTCAGAGCAAGCTTATTTATTACACATGGGCTTGACTTACCATATCGTTACCTTAGATCTGTCAAGGACCAATTGTCTTCACCTACCTCAAAATTTATTCACTGGATACATCCAACAAAAATAAGTCGCCTCTTTTACTCTTACCACCGCGCAAAGACCAAAAAATCAACATCGGTGATCGGACAAACAAGAGAGCTGTCTTTATTCACTATCCGCATGCCTGTCTCTATTCATATCGTATGCAGTCGACATCCTCTCCTTCTGCAACCAATCACATCCGCCCAGCCGATCCTTCCTCTGCAACCTCCACCCGATTTTCTCGGCGAACACCAACATTTTCT
>JAYMTG010000581.1:0-11581 GCA_036897565.1 Pelargonium exstipulatum
AACTACTCGGTCTATCTGGTGACTCAGAACAAGAACTACTGGGACACCACTTACTTGATTTGGTCAAGCTCAAATGCACTCTTTAGTGGGGCATATGCACCCTTCTTCGCGTTCAGAGCTACCAATGCTGGATACCCATATCCACCAACACCCACATGCTGCTCAAGATCCGCTTGCTTTCCAGCAGCTGCCCATACATAGCTGCACAACACAAAATTTTACGAAAAGAAAATGCTAGCAATGACATTATCGTTACAGGTAAATTATTCTAGCACATGCTTGCCTGTAAGGACTCCTCCTGAACTTTTCTGCAACTGACAGCATCATTTCAAGGTACTGTTTCCTTCCTTCTGCCTTGGAGTCAAGGATATCAGGTAAAAAGGTAACAAAACAGATGGCAGCAGAACCACATTTCTCTTCCATGACATCCTAAAGGGGAAAAAGGTTGGGAGTTTCAAATTATACTCTGCACAATCACATACAAAAATAAGCTTTTATAGAACAGTGAAAGTTGAAAGGCTTACTGGGCCAGTCAGCTCAGTTACTTCTGGGGGTGCAGTGTTAGTTTCAAGCTGCTCTAGTGCAAATGATTCAATAGCTGAGGCAGTTCTGGCACCCTCGTATGGAACTGGGCTCTCTTTGTCAGCACCAAATACCAAGATGGTCGGGAATCCTTGCACATTGAACCTGCTCATCAAAGACTGGTAATGCCACCAAATCAGAAACTTGTGAGCTAGCATAAAATAATATTAAGAGATTCCAATAAAGTGAACAAATAATTTCACTTAATTATCACCAGGGGTTCAAGTAAACACCAATGTTTCATGAAAATTACTGGGGGGAAATGATAAAGAACCCCAATTTATGACAAAAGATGCTATTGTTTAAGAATCATGCATTTTTATGTCATAAACATGCAGTTTGGAGCTGCAAACTGATCTTGGAGAAATCGAGATAGTACAGTTAACATCAGCAACTTATCAGGGTGGTCCTGCATAAGTTGTGTATAATGCAGATAACCAGCAAAATTGAGGTAGATCTGTCAATTATTTATAAACTTAAAGACAATGAAAGTTGGCTCTTGGCAGGTTGTGATTGGTTATGATGCCACGGCTCCTATAATGGTTTGACATCATGAAAGCAGAGCAATAAAGATAGCTGTAGTTTTGCGATGCATAATAGAATTTTCAGGTTGATGAGTTGAAATGCGGGATTACCTAAATGCAGATTCGTTAACAAGATATATCTGATATTCATACATACCTTCTCTGAATCACAGTCAACATGACCTAACTTAACCTTCCCCTTCAAAATATTAGCAGCCCTCTTCCACTCAGGAGCCAGCTTTTTACAGTGTCCACACCTTAAAAGGAGAATATTTATTTATCAATAAAACATGAAGAAGAAAAAAGACTGGGAAGTAATATTGTGTAATGCTAACTATACTACGCATGCTGACTCTGGTTTTCCTCTATGAGGGGTGTTTATCTATGCTTCTTTTAACAACAAAAGAATAGTACACTATATCTTAGGGACTTCTAATTTTATAAACTTTTACCATCAACAGTTGGGAATGAAATGCAAGGAAAATGATTTTTCTGTTCTATTTTATATTAGTAATAGCATGAGAGGAAGGTTGAGAAACTTTGCCACTGATAAATGGTATTTTAATGCTCAAGGTATTGATATAATTTCACAAGCTTCTGATTAGATAAGCATGCACAGAACAAGAATTCATGGCTATATAAACAGAATGCTTAGACTGGTTACAGGAAGGCTCATTTTGTGTGTGTGTGTGTGTGTGTGTGCACTCTTATAACATATACCCCTCTTACCCATCAAAAGTCCTATATTAACTATGACATTAAGTACCTAAAGCACTTACCAAGGTGCGAAAAATTCCACAACCCAAAGTTCTTTGCTTTTAGTGACCAACTCATCAAAGTTGTTTGCGTTCAATTCCACAGAAGCACTTGGTTCAGATTTTTCACTTGACCCTCCAGTTGCTTTTCCACTTAGACGTTCCTTCAAAAGAGCCTTTACCTGTTCAATACATCAGTAGTTAGGATACACATAATAGTTATTGAATCAGGTTCTTTGGGTAGTCTTCAATATCTAAAAAGTATTCCAAATCATGGAGCTTGCAGTCAAGCCACCAAGTCAAATGCTTGAACTCAACTAAAATTTCTGGATAGAAGACATTGCATTATATATTTATATCATGTGCAAACCAACAAGCGAAGGACTTTACAATGTAAATTGCACTTTGATTGACGGGTTATTAAATTCATTATGAATAAATAAACTCATTTGAAGCATACTCCAAGGTGAATACCAAAGAAATAGGAAAGTTTTTTACAAGAGGAGAATGTTAACATATGAGAATTGAGAAATTTAGTAGCACACGTTTGAAGCATACTCCAAGTGGAAAATGAGCACTCAGACAGTTAATGTAATAATGGACCCATGGTACTTCATTGCAGAAAAAGTGTACAGGATCTAGATAGAAATTCAAGTAAAATTTTGAAAGACAACTACAATTCAAATTTACATACAGTTCATAATGTAAAGTAAGTAACACCCCATTTTCATTTATTAAAGACACTAGACAGACTCATATGCTAAACCTATTGATGGTCGAGGCGGAATTTCCGCTTCTGAATCTCGTTTAATTGAATCTCCTGCTCCATGAAAACGTGATGGTCCTAGTTACTCTTCGGGACGGGGTGGATTGTGAAATTCAAAGAAAAATGTAGTAAAAGGTTAATACTTTTAAGGGGTTTCATTTAACAAACTAATATATACCTGCTGCAGTGCAAATTCTGCAATGGGTTTAACATCTCGAGCTCCTTGGTAATCTACAGGAGGCTTTCCAGGTACAAACACCTTGATGGTTGGAAATCCTCGAATTCCATATTCCTATATAGCAATGAATCAGCAGACAGTAAAGCTATTAAACAACAGGGATATTAAATATATAAAAAAAGAGGTCCTACTAGGAACATCTTAGAAAAAAGAAAATAGCAATGTCAGGCCACTGAACTCAGTAGACTGGTTTGTGAACGTAATTCATCAAGAAAGATTGAATCTTATGCAATTTTGAATGGCCCGTGAAAGAGTACATGATACTGGCATTGCACTGTTTCACCCTGCTGACTGGAAACAGATTTGTGGACATAGATATGTTTCTTGTCAAATATTGACGAAATAAATATGATTATTCTCCGGTTTTGTGGACAAATTACAGACTTGAATCTATGGGACATGACTGACTTTTGAATGTTAAATCGCATATTACAAATAGAAGATACCACTTAGCTACTCAAGAAAAATGAGACTCGGTAGATAACCTGAGCTAGGGACTGGTGTGCATCAGCATCCAGAGCTGCCACTGTGGCTACACCTTTCAAGACAGTAGCTGCCTTCTCCCAAGTGGGCGTAAGAGCTTTACAATGACCGCACCAAGGAGCAAAAAATTCAACAAGAACAATTCCATTCGAGTTCAGAACCTGCCAGAATTTATAAATTAGTACATGATACAATTAGAAGACAAAGCTTGGTAATTACTAAATGCTACAATAGTAACTCCTCACTCATGAGGAAGAAATTGAGCACAAATAGATCAACCTGCTCTCTAAGATACAGTAAGAAAACATCTAGTACAAATATGATTACTGATACTGAGAAAATGAAGCTTAGAATATTGGATTTGGAAGCCATTAGAAAATGTATTTTCCATTACTATTCAGTCTTTACTCAATTTGGTTTTGAGTCTCTCTTGTCAAAATGAAGTTGATGAAATACTATGGAAATATATTGATGAAATAATGTTGTTCCCTAATGGCTGATTAGCACTGTCACAGCCCTACATCAACTCCGAATCAACAATTCAATGATAATTATTCAAATTTGAAAGTATATTCTCCAAAAGCTGACTGTTTGATGCACATTAAAACATTCTAAATGACAAAAGAAACCAAAACCTTCCACAAATAACTCAGAGCTTATACACTACATTACACACAATGCTAGCTGAAAAAAGCGAACTTTGCAATTGCTCTCAAAGCGGAAACCCAATTCTCATAGGTTAATACAGCTAACGCAAAAACCCATAAAGGATCTATGAGCAAACAGAAATCTGGTCGCAGACACAGAAAGGAGAGTAACCCAATGCCAAGTGATCAGCCCCCAAATGGTAAAGATTTTCGATCATTTAAGTACAAATTTCTACTTTAATCTGAGTTTGATGTGGAGAACCAGTGGATCGGGTTACCTTGGACTTGAAGTTGTTGGGATTCAGCTGAAGCACAGGTGACGAAGCTCCGTACAATGCATTACATGGATTGAACACGAAGAAAAACAGGATTGGTAGAGCTGCGAGTAATGGTGACGCTGATCCGTACATTTTCTGTCGCTTTCCCGAGAAAAATTGCGCCTCTACGGAATTTTCTGATAGCTGAACTGAGAAGAAGGAGAAGAAACCTCTGGATGCGCATTGCGGACTTGTAGAAGAACCCCTTGAACGTGAGCTCTGGGACTGCTACGTATGGCTACCAATCAGAGCTTTACACGTCAGCTCAACAGGCAAAATGGATTGCCTTTTGGTCAAATGGCACAATCCCAAGCAAAAAAATTGATTTTTTGTGCATTTTTTGTTTGACTTTTAATAAATCAGGATGAGCAAAAAAATCTTATGTTAATGTTTGTATAGTAAGTAAACATAGGACTTGTAAAGAGATTATCATAATACGAACACAGTAAACATTTTTTTAAATGACATTTCGATTCGAATGTTACATACATTGAATGGTAAGCATTCTTGCAAGTAACATCAATATTTATCAAAGAAGGAGATGATGGGAGTGTAGACAAGTTGATTAGCATTTGCAGCCAAAATGAAATCTGCATGAGCATATTCTTGCGTTTCTATCACCACCAGCTTATCAGGATCATGGCCGCTAAGGGTGCTGAGCAGAGTCCGTACATCAATGGGGTTAGACAGCAAGTCCCGCCCTCCGCACGCCATCAACAAAGGAACTTCCCGAGGAATGCTCGTCATGTCGTACACAGGAGGACTCGCACTCCCATACCGCCTATAATTCTCAAACCCGCCATAGTCGAACTTCGTTACGCTTCCTTTTCCTACCACTGCACGCATACATAAGCCAAATAATACAAATTTTGTTCAACAAATTGGATTTGAGCCTTGCAGCTTACACTGAGCTATGTGCACCAGGTTCTTTACTGAAGTAGACTGAGGCTCGTGTTCGTAGAACTTTATTAGTGTTTCTGAATCAATGCAGCAATTGGGACCTGTCAATACAAATGAAAACAGTTATTTACAGTTAAAAATCTGAGGTCATTGTTAGGTATATGATCATGATCATACCAGTGACGGCGGACATCAAATTGGAGCAGTTTCTGCCAGGCAAACGGCAAAAGTTCTGCATAAATCTGGTCACGTCTGGCCTATTGATCACATTTTCAAGAAAATCAACAACTTAGTGAGAAACTTATTGTGATTTCTGTATAGTGATCTTGCTGTAATAGAGCTCACCCTCCTGGAGCTAATTCGCGTAGACCTGACCTGTACCATTGCTGCAAATAGAAATGGAAAGATTACCAAGAAGCCGATACTCATACAGATGTATAGAGAGATGGGCAAGTTTGTGTTACTTGAGCTGAAAATGCAACAGCATAATGTAGTGTTGGTGAAGGCATGAGACCAAGATAAGCAATTGGGCTTAGCAAAGCAGCTGATCTCAGCTTGCTCACCACTTTTTCATTGTTAGCTGAAAGGGAAGCTAAAGCCATCAATGTAGCCTGAAATTTTAACAATGGATCTCAGCTTGCTAACAAAGAAAATAAGGAAGCAACAAGCAAATGCAGGGACTGTACTGTACCAAGGAATGGCCAACATAATGCAGATTCTGCTTTGTCTGATCATACACGTACTGGAATGTAGCAGGAAGATCATAGGCGGCTAATTCGTCCCACGACCATTCCCAATAACGCTGAGATTAAAGGATCAGGAACAAAACTACTATAATCTAATGATTTCAGCAAAGAGTTTGATGATGTGTAGTTTAAAGAAGCAACTAAAAAGAACCGGATCAATTGGACTGATAGACGTGTGCCCACGGCTATATTTAGTCCCTCGAGCATTGGCCATCCACACATCAAACCCGTTATCCGCCAAGACAAACGGCAAGGACTGGTCCGGAGGATTCACCACCCATGAGGCTGCATCCTGAAATAAACCAGCATCACAATCCAATCCATCATATATGAAGCTCACAATACAGAGCTATGGGTGGGCCATAGTAGGCAAGTGCCCACCCTAGTCTCATAGATATCAATTTCATAACTAGCCCCGTCATTGTAAGCTTAGCATATCTTTTTGTCTATGTAGGTGCTAATGAATGTGTCGAACCACTAAGAGCCCGTGTTGTATCAAAACCGGTGGCTTGGTGGCAGCATTGCCAGACCGCCCCTGAGGGATCCTCTGCATGCTAAGAATATAACCATCTTCTGTAGTGACCTAACATATTAAGTTTCATACAAATTAAGTTTCATTAATGATCGTGCGCGTATATATATAGTCAATAAGTACATTATATAGGGTATGGTGGATACAGACTGTGTGTTCTTGGCAAGCATAGCCTTGTGTCTCCACCAATGATCTGCAGATGCTGTCATCAAGAGTGCTTGCTTTCATGGCTGACATGCCTAATAAAATCGCTACAAGTAGGACAGAAATGTTAGCCATTTTCGTAGGTTGAACAAGTAGCTAGAGAGATTCAAAAAGATAAGAACTTGATAATTATACAGAAAAATGGATGGTTGAGACATAACCTTATATAGAAAGGTTGGTCAAATGTAACTGAAAAGGAAATAAAACAGTAGAGGCTTTGATTTCTATATTTTCATTCCCATTGTGTCTGTTACAAATATTGGAATGACTTGATGAGAAATTTAAAGAAGAAAGAGAATTGACTTTCGATTGATAAGCTGCTAATAATTATATACAAGGATTGATATATAATGCTAGGAAAGAAAACAAGCACAAAACACTAGGCAATAATCAAAATATATATATATATAGATTTCAGTTGTCATTGAAGAAGTTCATCAGAGGATCATAGACAACTTGATTAGCATTTACGCCAAAAACAAAATCAAGATGAGAATAGTCTTGTACGTAGAGCACCACCAGCCTGTCACTATCATGATCCTTGAGGCTGTGTAGCAGATTCTGCACATCTTTGGCATCGGAGAGAAAGTCTTGGCCTCCATGGCCCAAGAAGAGAGGAACATCATTTGGAATGCTTGTCATGTTGTAGACAGGAGGAGTTGGCTGACCATAGTGCTTCATGTTCTCATCTTCCTTACCATAATCATACATTGCTATGTTTCCTTGTCTGACCACTGCATATATATTATAGTAGTTCCCAAAATTCATAAATTGTACTATATGAAACTGATATATTTATATAGGTCAAAATTGTTAGTATTCAAATCCATACTCTGAGCTAGGTGGATCATGTTCTTTGTTGCGGTAGGCTGAAATCCAATTTCAAGAAATACATCTATTCGTGATGTATTTACGCAGCAATTCGGGCCTGTAAGTTGAAATGAAAACAACTATATATCAGATAATGCAGAAATGGAAATTAAAATGTGCTTATATGAGCAGGCCTGGGGAAGTGAACATACCTGAGAAGGAAGATGACATATTCATAAGACCTGAGCAGTTAATGCCTGCATGTTCACATGCATCTTCCAGAAGTTTGGAAATAGCCGGCCTGTTCATTTGAAGAACAAATCGTTCTGGAGTCAAATCTTGAATGTGCAATACATAACAAAGCTGCTAGCTAGTGAGTGATTGTCGTAAAAGCTTGGATAATTATTCAAGAACGTCCAAACAATACAAACGAGACATCAAAAGAAAGTTTAAGATTGCTAAAGTTGCTTTATCTCTTACGCATATGGGATAAATTCCCGGACTCCTGCCCAATACAAGTCCTGTAAACGAAAATTTAGGAGATCAGAATTATACATGTCATCTATTTCTGATATGTGAAACTAGCATTGTTGTAAAGAGTAGTATGTATGAATTTGTTTTACTTCGGCTATAGACGTATCAGCAGCAATTTTTGCAAGTGGTGACGGCGTTTGATTAAGATAAGCAATTGGGCAAAGCAAAGCAGCAGATCTCAGCATGTTCAACAATTTATCATGGGAAAATGCAGCTAAAGGCGTCAATGTACCCTGAAATTAATCCATAAGTTCCAGCCTTATTTAGTTACTCAAATTAATGTAAAATCGTGAACAAATTAAACCAAATGTAGGTACTTACTAAGGAATGTCCAACATAGTGCATTTTCTGATTTGTTTGACCATACACATACTGGAAAAAAGCAGTAAGATCATAAGCAGCTAATTCATCCCATGACCATTCCCAGTAAGCCTACAAAGAGGTGAATAAAAAAAATAGTTACTAATCCAAACAAAGTCAATACTTGAAATCACTGAATTTGACATGTATCAGAACAAAGCGTACCGGATCATTAGGACTAAGAGAGGTATGTCCAAGGCTATATTTAGTCCCTCGAGTATTAGCAATCCACACGTCATACCCGTTGTCTGCCAGGATGAAGGCCAACGACTCACTCGGGGAATTGAAAAACCAAGTCGCACCATCCTGAAAAATAAGCACCCGTGATTAGTCTAGTCTCATCAACCCTATTAATGTACATATTATTTGTTTACTGTGGTCATATATGTGATTCACAAACCGCCATGATCCCATGTTGCAGCAACACTGGTGGCTTGTCTGCTGCCTTACCAGTCCGTCCCATTGGCATCCTCTGCAAGCCAAGAATATAACCATCTTCTGTTGTAACCTGAACAATCAAAATTGAGCATATAATAAACACATATAAAAGCTACACATATGTATCTACATAATCAGTAGAGTGTGGTACTGTACTGTATGTTCCTGGCAAACATAGCCTTGTGTCTCCACCATTGATCCGCACAAGCTATCATTCGTATTAGGCACAAAGACACTACTCATCGTCCCCTCTCCCTTGCCATTGGTCCATCCCAACTTTGTTCTTGCATCCGCAGCCGACACACAGAAAAGTATCGCTAAAAGTATGATAGCAGTAGTATAAGCCATTTGAATTTACTTGGAACAAATCTGTGAAGCCTTCCTGCAATTTGTACCAGAAAAAACTCCAAGTACAAACAAAATACACAGTATATTTTAAGGACATGTGAAAATTATTTGATGGTTACTTTGTCCATAGGCTATAGTGTCATTAATAGAGTCCTGCTAATTACACAGATGAGCCTAAGCTGATTGCGTACGGTGAAACAGATAACAATTTAATTCAAAATATAGATGATCTAGCTATTGGTTTATATACTACATACAGCCGAAATTGAAACAAGTTTTGGCAGTATTCGAACCAGCTGAATTAGAGGTTCATATGAGGTTGTTTTGATATAAAAATTACAAAATAGAGCATCTAATGGATACAGGTAAATACAGTTAGACAGCAACCTAGACGCTTGAGCATCAGCTTTCGTTGCAGCAACATATGGATGGGTTTGTTTTAACTTGCAGAACAAAGTGGCCAATGGTTTCAGACAAACTAGCCGAAGATGAAGTTAAAATTGCATTCCACATGTTCGGGAAACAATTAAGTCTGGATAACAGTGACAGATTAGCAAAGGTTTCTTTTATTCAAAGAACTGAATCATGCCTTGTAATAAATAGTATGCAATAGTAACCACAGAGAATGTAGAGAGTTCATCTGTTTAGTACAACTGTTCTTTACAAGGTCAAGTCAATAAATCCTAAGATCCATGGTATATTATGGATCATTTTGTTCTGTTTTAGATAATACAAGGACGAATCTAGTTCACTGTAAAGCTGAGACTAATTTCTGTTTTGGTGCTTTTCACGCATGAAAGTCACACGAGTACACATACAACTAGAAAGATCAATGATAGAAAATTAAAAACAGAATCACAAGTGATGCCAACTGTAATGAAGATATTGCGACTTCAGAAAACAGACAACAATTTCATACACCAAAAAATGAAAGATGTGTATACAGTGAACATTGAGGTTTGAGTGGTTATAACATGTTACAAAGGTGAATTATATATTCTGTAGTTTGTTTGTGCACTAGCCATCATTGGCTCTTGAAGAAATCTATGAGTTGATCATATACAGTTTCCTTCGCATTTTGAGCCATAACATAATCGGCATGTGCATAATTATCTGTATACAGAGTGGCAAGCTTATCTGTGTCATGTCCACTGAGATCGCCCAGAAGCAGCTGCACATCTTTGACATCTGAAAGAGCATCTGCACCTCCATAGCCCATGAAGAGGGGAACATTGTTTGGAATGCTTGTCATGTCGTACAATGGTGGAAAGGGCTGACCATAATGTCTCACATTGTCACCCTCATTGCCATAATCGTACTTTGATATGTTGCCGCTTCTAATCACTGTTACCAAGCAAAAACCAAAAGATTCAACGACAAATATGTGTTAGCATATCTGAAGCACAATATTGTTTTACTGGATTTATTTTTTCTGATGTAATTTATGCAGTGCTCTGGTATTTCAGCTACTTTGACAATTGGGTTTGAGGAGGCTTACTCTGAGCAATATGGATCAAGTTTCTCACTGAAGTTGCCTGGGGCTCGTGATCTAGAAAAACATCTACGATGGAAGAGTTCAGACAGCAGTTTGGGCCTATAGTAATAACATATTAGGCTTAGTAATGGGAAACAATGAATCATTCAATGTAAAGCTGTGAAGGTACTAATTAACACATACAAACACCAAATTACCTGTGAAAGAGGTCAACAAATGAGTGCAGTCAACACCTGGTTTCGAGCAGACTAGTTTGAGAAATGAGGATCCAGCCGCCCTGTTTAATAAATGAAGAGGAAGAGAAACAATGATTTCAATCGTGAGGATCATATGAATTTCCCTCAGATTTTACATCAAATGTAGAACACCTTTGTCCAATAAAAAAATCAAAATATATCCAGTTATTGAAAACCTTTTGGTTTGGAATTTAATCTATATGTTAGTTTATAATGATAAAGAATTGTAGTATAATGGAAGTTGGGAACAAAGGTAACTTTCTTACCCTCTTGGATCAAATTCATAAAACCCCATCTGGTATATGCTCTGTGAAAAAGAAGAGTGAATAGGTCATAAAAACACAAGCTGTTTAACTCAAGCCTAGAAACATAACTTTAGCTCTTTACCTCAGCCAAATAGTTGTCTGAAGCAGCTCTTCCAAGTGGGGATGTAACCAGGCCAAGATGAGCAATTGGGCTAAGTAAAGCAGCTGAACTCAGCATATTCAACAGCTGATGTTCGGAAAAGGCAGCTAGAGCAATCAGAGTACCCTGTTAATAAATTTACTAAATTATTAGTAAAATGATCAATAAGTTACAAAATTATATGATGCAGAAGCAGAAACTCACCAGGGAATGTCCAACATAGTGCAGGTTCTGTCCCGTTTGATCATGTACATACTGAAA
>JAYMTG010000582.1:0-11580 GCA_036897565.1 Pelargonium exstipulatum
AGTCAAACATCAGGGATCAGCGTCACATTGGTGATGATTGGCAAATAAGAAGATACTAATAAGCAGCAACTCATCAAAGCCTCAACCAAATTTCATAGCAGCCATAATAACCATCATTTTCCTTTCTGCTCCAAGGCCATATTAAAAGTAAACATTATACTGTAATGCCTATTTGCAACACTACTTGACTTTAAAACCATTTTCCCCAAAGATTTTTTCTAAAAATATTAACTTAAAACAATAACAAAAAGTAAAATAAAAACAACTTTCCAAATGAATCATGCTCCATACATAGCAAATCAATGGTGCGGCAACCAACAGCACCTAAATCAAGCCCTAATTCTACATTTAGTCGTGTTATCTTAAAAAACACGAAACACACGCAAAATCAAGGAAATTTGTCAATAATGGTCACAAGCAGCTAGATCAAGTAATATTTGCTGGCGTACCTTCCAACCAAACAAGAGCAGTAGGAGATAAATTTGGATCGAACGAGTGTAATCAGGATGAAATAGCAGGAGAGTTCTCTGGCGATGAAGTAGTTGACGCAAAAATCAATGAAATTGAGCACGTAAGTTGCAGGAGCTAAGGAACAAACAAACAAAGAATTTCAGAAAAAGCAACAAGAAATAGAATTGGATAAAGATGGGAAGAGGAGATACGTACGTAGGAGTAGAAAGGAGCTTTATACAAAGGAAAGCTAAGGTAGACGGAACCAAGTCTTCTTCGCGGTAAGAGTTTGACCCCATGAAATCAAACTATATATGACTTGGACTGTTCGGTACAGTAGTTAGTTCTGCCTTCGGATTCAACATGGTTATCGTCGAAAATACTATTTTGCCCCTTCATTCTTGCTAAACCTAACTAGTAAATACTATGGAACATGGAGCTCTTGGTGTTTTTGGTCGAATTTTAAACTTTATTTCACTGAATAAAATATCTCCCAATCGATAAATATTGCTCAATGTTTCATACTAAAGGTAAGGTTTGATCTTATTATTGATGATTTAATTTATCTTGAAACAAAGTTTAATTATTATTTTTTTAACTTAGTTTTATGAGAATGATCGTTCAATAAGCAGTTCAAATTTTTTTATAAAGATAAATAGAGTCTTATATATCATGATGATTGTTTATGAAAAACATTTTTGTTCTTAACGTTTTTTCAATTGAACTTTTCTTCCTTGTTTCCTCGAAGATTATTGATCGAATTGTGGTGCATTTTACAAAGTTTGTGAATTTTATAGATTATGCTTTGTGTCGTGGTTCCTTGACCCTAAATTTCCCCACTTTATGCCTACTCTTTTCCCTTCACTTAGGGATTGTGTTGCCCGATTGTTCCCTCTTCTTATTTATTTTTTCTTGTCCTTAATATCTTTTATTTTCTCAAACTAGTTTACTTTGATATAACTTTATGCATTTGTTATCAATTCTTCCATAAATAGAGCAAAATTTGACTTCCAATTAAAGATGATGTTACAAAAACTACCTACACCTATAACAAACACTTTTTACTAGTCTAGACCTTAAGTCGTCCATTCATATTTGTCAACACCATTATTTCTAGCGCAATATCTTAGCCATCCATGAACGTTAGCAAATTCATCCAAATAACTCTACATCTCATTTGGTCCTTGAACAAATGCATGATTATCTAATTTTGATTTTCTTGTGTTTGAAAACATGATATAAAATCCTAAGATATATGGTTGATCGAAATTTGACATAGATGACTTCGAAAGCTTGTCAAACCATTTTTAGCATTGTCCTCGATCGTGGGCCTCGGGGCTCCTTCATATCCCTTGTGGCAGAATCATAAGGATTCTACCAGAGCTATTATGGAGTTCCTCAACAAGATCTAAAGCTCTTATAAAAACAGGTAACAATGTTACTAAACAGGAACCTTAGTGGGTCCAGAATTTGAGCTATATCTATAGAGTGACCAATAAAAATTTCATGATAATGACCAAGATCCACGGATAAAATCTGAATCACAAATCCAAAAGTCAGCAAGTGAAACAAATAAAAATAACGAGATAGGACCATATCCATCCCAAAACCACTGAGTGGCAAAGATTAAACACCGAACTAAAGAGTTTTTTATTTTTCTCTTTCCTCCCATCTCTTTGAAACCCTCTTCCTGCAAAAACCATATGGCTTCTTCATCAATTACCCTCCCAACCCTTCAAGGCCCTCAACTTAAATCCCATTTTCTCGGCAGAAAATTCCTCCCAAACACCTCTCAGAAATTTCCCAAACAGCGATCTACACTTTCCCTAAAAACCAGCGCCAAATTCAATCTGTTCGAGATCTTGGGAGGCAGAGGAATCTGCAATGGCGAGGAAGGAATTCAAGAAGAGCTCAAGAAGAGCATTGAAGACCAGACAGCTTCACAATCAGCAGCTGCCACTGAGACACAACAGTCTGGGAATTCGGAGAAGCCAATTGGGAATGTTCCAGAGGAGGGTTTTGACAAGGAATTGATGGGATTAACCGGAGGATTTCCGGGCGGCGAGACGGGGTTGATGAAGTTCATTGAGGAGAATCCGCCTCCTCCGAAAGGTTCAGCTGCAGAGAAAATGGTTAGTCTAGCTACCTCGAAGAAGGCGAAAGCACCCGAATTGCCACTGCTAATGCCGGGGATGATTGCCATTGTGAAGAACCCGAACAACCCGTTTTATATGTACTGCGGCATTGTCCAGAGGATCACTGATGGGAAGGCTGGGGTTCTTTTCGAGGGAGGAAATTGGGACCGGTTAGTCACCTTTCGCCTAGAAGAGCTCGAACGGAGGGAGAAAGGTCCTCCGGCGAAGAATCCCCAGTCTGCTGTTCTTGAAGCTCTCATGGAGAAGGATTCAAAATGAATCCTTGTAAGCATTGCTTGTATATTTCTACATTCCTTTCGCGCTGTTAAGAAGAAACAAACCACTCTAGTGTCAAGCTTAAAGGAATAAAATGTATTGATCGGATAAGGTATGTCCTGCCAATGCCATATGACTTCAGTTTTGTATATCCTTAAATGTTCTGTTTGTTATTGAAAAATTTCAATTAGTTGATTTTACACACTAATAATCAAGCATTGTTTATCAAAATGAACTTTCCATATTTGAAAAATTATGAAGAATGGGAAAAATGTCTTCTCCATCATAGAAGCTCCATATAACAAAATCAGAAGCAGCCGCCCAACTGCACAAGACAGTACACCAAATACATAAATTGATGGCAAGATCATAGTAGAGGAAAATAAAAAACATATTTCAATTCTCAAATGCCGTTAAATTCATTAGCTCCTAGAGATGAGGACGATCCTCAGCCACTGATCAACAGCAAGAATATGGTAACAAATAAAACAAAATGGACCTATCAGACACATATACATGCTTACTTATTAAGTACTATGTCTTGTTTGAATAATGGACTTCAATATTTCACACTAGCACCATTACAGCCAGGTAACGTGTCGTGAGCTGACACAACTAGCATGAAGCATTCAAATTCATCATATAGTTTATAATTTATTCAGTTCGTGCTATTGCATGTATGAATCATTGTTTCATAATGATCAGATCAAAAGATTGCTTCTAAACATCATTTCAAAACAAATCGGTATTTTTATTCCAAAAACATATTTGTGTTATTTACTGGATCAGAAGACTGCAGTGAAGTAGCTTTTACATACCAAGATAGCCTCAATCTCCTGGTTTGACAATGGAGTTCTTTTGGGCTGAAGAGAAGCTTTCCCTCCAGAAGATTTTGAAACATTTGAGCTTGAGAAGAAGGTTATATCAGAATTTCCAGCTGTAGATGCTGCTTCGGTCTGGGATCCAGACCCTGCAAAAGCCAAGTATCAATATTTGGTAGTATCTAAAAAAAATCGAGCAAAATTCCTAGAAAGAATATAGATGGTGATAAATTGGTAAGCATCCTAGCCATACTCCAAGAGTAACTAAAAAATGAAATCCATAGTTTATTAGTCAACAATCTCAGTAAAGATCCTTTTTCATTGTAAAATTTTCAAAAGAATTCTTGTACATTGTCATATGATAAGGTAGGAAAGGAAGATCCATCTTAATAAGACACAAAATACATTCAGCCAAATAGCATTACATAAGTTGCAGTACTCCAAAAGTCTACTCTTATGATTCGTACATCCAAAAATCTAACTTCGATGCCTAATGATCCTATGAAACCAGAGCTAAACCACCAAAGATGATCCTATGAAATCCTCCAAAGCTAGGTTTGAAAGTTGTGAAGAAGTTCTACACAAACTTTCCGTGACGTCTCATACCATCAACCTTTCGGCATTTATCTCATAGCACAGAAAAACCATTGGATATACTTTATCACAAATAACAAATGCACTTTGAAATTATGAACTTCATCTGTAACCTAACGCACTGTCAATTCCATGACATTCACACACACAAACTCACATTTGAACAAATTATATCACAAAAAGATATAAATCCTTAATGTTAAAAAGGCGCGGCTAAGCAATCTTTTTTTTAGGTTTTAACCATGGGTTTCCTGAGAGACTAAGCAATCTTTTAATACAACATCAATCAACAAAGAAACATTCAACGATGATATTTTGTACCTAAATAGTCTTGTTTTGGAGGGTCTGATAGCTAGAATTACACAATATACTCAAGATGAAGGTGATTTCAATTCGAAATGTCAATATTGCAACATCAGAAAAATTAACATTCACAAAGCTATCTCAATTTCATGCATACATTTCAAGCCAATATACATCGAATCAAATTACGTTTCCATCATAGTCTCTTCCTTTCTCCTCGTCAAAATCAAATCAAATACAGCTAGAAACAATCACAAGAGGCCTAATTTGCATAAATATGTATGAAAACAAACACATTGAGGAATCAAAATGAAACGAGAACAGAGAATGAAATCGCAAAAACAAACAGATAGAAAAAAAATCATATGTATTGAAGGAGACGACGACACAGACCAGAAGATTTGGAGTGTCTCGGGGGAAACTTGATGCGAGGGATTCTCTTCATCGCCTGAGCTCCGGCTCCACCCATCTCTCCGCCGCCGATGTCTGCGAAACGAATAAAAACTATGATTTTTTTTTATGAAGTTGACGCCGACGGCTGGTTATACCTTTGAAGATCTCTGTTTTGGAAGATAACTAGGGTGTTTCTCAGGTGTACGCTACACATAACGTGGGCCGTAGATTTAAATCATTTGACCAGATTTTCGTCAGTCAAATCTCAAACAGGAGTTTAGCCGACTTGTCGGCTTTCGATATGAAGATACACACAGTGACCGGTCGTTTATCAGACGGTGTGGCCGTGTGGGTCTGAATTGTGCTTGGATGGGCCGGATGTTATGTGGGCTTCATAGCCCATTATTAACTACTCCACAAAATGAGTACTCTTTTTATTTTGAGAAAGTGAGAACAGACTGTGTGGATTTAACTTATGGTTACATGGGAACAGAGCTCAGTAAATTTGTGGAGGGCATCATTGGAGCTGGGAATCTGGGGTTATATGATCATTAAAGATTGTGCAGCTTGTGATACATGTGCTACTGAGAATGATAAAGTTGATCCTGTTGCAAGCATTGACATTGTACGACCCTTTGAGTTTTGTTAGATGGGATTCGAGAGAACAAGATTGATGGGTGAGTTGGGTGGAATGAACATGATGGTTATGGAGGAACTCAATAAGTATTACTTGTGTGGTGTTGACAATATTGATGATGCACGAGCAAATTATGATATGGGAGATAGTAACTGCAGTGATAACAACTTTGAGCTGTGAGATGCAAACATTCATAATGTCTAGGATAGTTTTTGTTGATCTTGATGCAGTAAGGGTTGGAGCTACTATATACTAACCTTTCAAAGCAGCTAAAATCTAGAAGTTAGCCTCTTGCCTAAATATGTGTGGCCAGTTTCGGGGTTCATGTCAAACTACATGTGGCTCTCCTGTTTTTGACTTTGTTCCATGGCTTGTATGTTCTTTTGTTTTCAGTAATGTTTTCTCCTTAAAGGCCCGCAATTTTCTAAAACTCCACAGATGTGTCCTAATTTCTTCGCTTGTTGCTTGATGTTTTTAGTCAGTATCAAAATGGTTGTTATTTTGTGCTTGTACCAATTCTCTTACAGAAGTTCACCGCATGATGTGTAATTGTGTACCAAAATGATGTATTGTATGCTGATATTCAGGTGAAGAACAAGGTATTTATGCTTGGGTGGCTGTAAACTATGTTCTTGGAAGCTTGGGAGGTGAACCTCAGGATACCACTGGGATAGTTGAACTTGGTGGGACATCTTTGCAGGTCTTCTTTCATTCACTAGTTTATTTGGGCATAATAAAAAGCATGTGTATGCTCATTGATTATAAGCTGCAGTGCAGTTCTTATTTCCTATTTATATTTGTCGCATCTTCTCTTGTTAACATACTGTCTATCTTTGTTGTAGCTAAACAATTATTGCAGGCATATCCATACTCACATTTATATTAGTTAATATGTTATACATTTATCATCTGTTTCTGACTCTTTATTGAGCTCCTCAGCTCTCTTTTATGTTCAATAGTTACTGACATTTTGAAATTGTATTGGAATTGAGAGAATTGCTGTATGCTTATTCTCTCTCCCCTCTTTCTCTAAACTCCTCACTTTCCTTTCTATGCAAAAATCTGTATGCTCTATTCTCACAGATGATATTTCTTTATCTGATTGTGTGGCTGAACACATTCCTCATATTTATTTCTTCTTTATTCAGAGCAATTTATCTTTTATCTTTTCTATGTACATAATGAAAATGAGAACACCTGGAGGTCTGTAATGCTATACAATTGTTACCGGGTGTCTGGTTTGCTGCTCTCACTTTTCCTGTCTAGACTTAATCAAGTAATAAATTCTACGATCACGTTTTGAGACAAATAGCTAATGGTTTGCAGGTTATATTTGCTCCAAAAGAAGCAACTCAGGTGCATTCTTCACGAATTATCAGCATGGCTGGAGTTACTTACAATCTTTATGCACAAAGTTTGTCAGAATATGGTCAGGTATGTCCCATGGATATATGTTTTATGTTCATTTTTATGGGTTTCCTGTGTACACATTGGACTTAGAATCTGTTTCGCGAATGATATTCAGCATTCTTGGTTCATGTAAAGTAGCTCTTCAACTGGATTACAAGTTAACCATTTCTTGCTCAAATGAATATTGGCTTAAGAGAAGCATTTTCCCCTTAATATGGTTGTATGTAGATTAGTTGTTTTCACACTGCACATTTTACCTATGTCCAACTGCTGCTCTGTCGTTGGATTTGCTGATTGTTCGCTGAGTAGCGAATGTGTAAAAACAAAATAAATAGTAAATGATAATATGTTAAAGATTATTGCGCAAAGTTTTGAACATTCTCATTTACAGGATGCAGCTTGGAACTTAATGCACCAGTTGCACAATTCTAACGAGTCAACATCTTGTAAGTTTCTACTTGATTATATGTTTATACGACACCGTGGAAAGATCTTAGGATATTTCTAAATACACGGTTGCATGTTTTTTAACTGTTTATGGGGTACTTTATTATTTGCAGATATTTTTTTGTACTCTACAACACATCATATTTGTTATTTTTAATTATACATGATTAACATCACTTGGATTGTTAGTCAACGAATTCCATTTTGTGGAGCATAACTTTGTATTATAGTTTGTAATTGTGCTACAAACAAGTAGAGTTCGCAAAAAGAGCATGTAACCAAAGCATGAAGTCAGTAAATTGCTTTAGCATTACTTCCTGTTGCTTGGGTAATGGGCATCATTGCCTCAACCTCCAGGTGCTGATTGATTTGTTTAGGGTGATATGGTGTGAATTGATAATTGGACTACTTTGATTTACTTAGAACATAAACATGATGAATATTGAATATAGAACTGATCATATGTGGTTGTGGCATAGTGTTCAAATGGATTGCATTCATGCGATTTGATCAAAACTTTGATGTCATGCATATTCAATGTTTTATTTCAGATTTGAGCGATGTAACTGAACCATTGTTGATTGTCTTAAAGACCATTTGATTGATTATACAGTTTCAAGTTCTAGTAAGGGACTTATTAGTAACCCTTGCATTCCTAGAGGATACGAGCGGGCCCAAAATTCAAGTCATGCAAACCTTTTGACGTCCCATCCAGCTGGAAACTTCTCGGAATGCAGATTTGAAGTTTTAGCAACATTGAAGAGAATAGAAGGTGGGTATTTCCTGCACTCTTTTAGTATATGATAAGGTGGTTGTATATTATGGTGTTTTGACATACTGCTCAGCTACCATTTTCAAATATATATCTAAGAACTAAGATGTATTCCTTTTGCAGTTTATATATACACATATATTTTAGGTGCTCACAAGTCACGACATATTTTTGTTCTTCATTATCTCGTGTTCCTTGCTTGCTGCATTGTAGACCTTTTTGTAAATTGTACCATGGCATTGATGGGAAAAAAATTCAAATGATGTTCTTCATTTCTCATGCAGATAAATGTACCGAATCCCCTTGTAGAGTTGCGTCTCTCTTTCCTGAGTTAAAAGGGCAGCCTGTTTCTACCCAAAACTTATTCTTTACTTCGGAGGTTTGGAAACATGACATCAATTATAATCTGACTTTCAACTATTTGTTTTAGCTGAGTTTCATTTTTTGTTGTTGTAAGTAATCATGTCCTAGCATTTCTTTTATGACCACAGAATAGTAATTATCTTTACACTGTGCTACTATAAAAAGAAAAAGGAAACTGATTTCAAGTCAATTGTTTCATCCTTCCATCAGGCCAAAATTTTAAATTGCAGTCTCGGTATGTGAATCTGTTTTCCAATTTTTTTAGTACCTGAGAAATTAGGGTGCCTCATTAAGGGGGACAGCAGAGGAGACTAGAGAAAATTTTGAAGATAGAAGAAAAGTAAGGGGTGAGAACATAACCTCTTACAATTCCATCTATTTTCTTCAGGAAAAGACGAGCTTCGTTTTTATAGTAGTATTAAAGGAAACCTGAAAATTTGGGACTTTCTCGAAAGCTCTCTAGTACACACCATACTATTCTAGCTGTTAATGAAGAGGTTGTTTCATGGCTGGATTCTCTTTCAGGAAGTATCTCATATGATAACTACTCATAGAGCTTGTAATAAAAATAATGAAGTAGCTGTTTGAAAATTTAAAAAATGAAGCTACCCTATCTAACAACTTGAATCAAATGTAAAGGAAGTTATGCTAAACCGATTGTGAATGCAATTCATAGTCTGTTCGCATGAATTACTGTATATGCTAGATTGCACTATTTTGCCCCTCACACATTTTAATCAAGGCATTGTCTTGTTTTTTTGATAAATCTTCTACAGTTTTTTGGGCTGGTTCCTAGGACTTCTCTGTTTGAATTGGAAGCAGCTGGACACCACTACTGCGAAGATGATTGGTCTAAACTGAAAAATCAGCATCCTAGCATTGATGATATGGATTTATTGAGATATTGTTTCTCTTCTGCATATACGGTGGCGCTTTTGCATGAGAGTTTTGGCACTGCTGTGGATAATAGAAGGTACTGTCTTTGTTATCTTAAATTGAAACAGTGATGACCTTTTTTCTCTGGTATCCTAAATGATGCCCATATTTTAAATGTTCTCAACTAAATTTCCATTTGGACGCTCTCTGAATGTCCTTGGAAATGTGGCAAAGTCTCTTTGGTTAATGTGAAATCCTGCATTTTCAAAATGTAATCACTCATGCATGCACGAGATAGTGATAGTGTTGCAAAACTGGATCAGATTGAGTTTCACACCGTAAACCAGAAAGTAGATCAGTAGGGAAACCAGAGATGAACTGGGAAGCCAGGAACCTTTACAAATCTGGATGTGTTTATTGTGAGGTGCATTTTCTTGTTGATAAGAACCTTTAGGCTATCAATAAACAAGAAAGTTATTTGTTAGAGAAGTGAAAACCAAAACGAAGAGTCGGACAATTTTCTCAAGATGTTCTGCTGCATCAGCTGTGCTGACTATTTAAACGAGAACCATAATAAAAGTCGATGCCAAGGTTCTGCCATGTCCAGGTGGTGAGGAATGCACTTGACTAAAGTTGACGATGCTGCATTGTTTTTATACGCATATAGCATGTAGTTTTCTTCCATGTTGCTTCACTATGCTGATTATTTCATCCATAACGATGTGCAGGAGTGGATTAGCAAAGCACAGTGGAACCATTCCCGTCGACTGGACACTGGGAGCTTTCATCCTCGAAACAATGTCAGATCACCGAGAGTTGGATTCAGATAACCCGGGCCAGATTGCTGGAAACGATTCAATCACATATTTATTGTTTGCTTTTCTTTTAATAGCTGTGCTTGCTGTTTTCCTTGTGCTGCAATGGCGAAAACCACAAATAAAGACCATATACGACCTAGAGAAGGGACGATACATTACCACTCGTGTGCCTAGATAGCTAGATTTGTATACGCACTACCTTACATTTTTCTGTTCCTTTCTCTACTTGTTCATTTAAGAACTGTATATTCAGATACATTGGAAGATCAATTTTAGTAGTTAATTATTTGAGAAAATTCTCCAGATTCCATTACTGTATAGCCCCTCACTCCAAAATGTAATGAACCCAAGAGACAGACCAGTTTCATTACGGAGAAGGATCCATTTTGGCTGACAAAACGGACCCGACCCGGTGGAAACCCGAAACCAAACACATTTTTTTATGCGAAAAGACGTGTTTTACGCTCAAAACCCAACCAACCTGAACATCTTATAGTGTTGGGTTAGAGTTCATCAACCCGAACAGACCATTTGTCACCCCTAGATTTAGCTTCCTAAAATATTTCTTTTATTTTATTTAATACAAAAAAAATTATAAATAATTATCTGCAGACACATGTATATTAGAACGAACTCAAATTTTCATCTTAGATCCCCACAGCCTCACTGTCTCCTTCCCAATTTAATTAAACTACCAAAATTGTTTTCCTTCCCATTTTCCCGAGAAAATTTCGATGGATTCTACGGCGGCTCAGCGACGCCTCCGGTCAATTCAATGCCACCTACTCACCACCGTCGATCTTCAATTCCAAGCCAATCCAACGGCTTCCCGCTTTCTCCACCTCCACGGTACTATACTCTACAGTACCATACAACACAATACTCGTATGCGCATAAATTCATTTTTGCTACAGTATATGATTGATTGCTTTGCGTTGAGTTGCGTGTACATTTCTTGTTCTTCTTCTCGTCAAACACGACCTGTCGTTTTGAGAATAGAATCTATTTGTCCGTAAGTTTTGGCTAAGATCCGTGAAACGACAGGTCCAAAAGTCCTGAATCTTTGGATTGGATATTGGGACACGTGCTTCACAGATTACGGCCCATCTGCAATTCAACTCGCAGGCTTAAATCCTCTGCGGGCGAGCTTATTGTCATTACCGTACAACCCTCTATAAAATCTCCACGTTACACCAAATTCTATTTTGTTGGAGAAAAAAGGGAGAGAGAAAGCTTATCTGAGTATCTAGAATACAATAATGTTTTTGAATATTGATATTCAAAT
>JAYMTG010000583.1:0-11572 GCA_036897565.1 Pelargonium exstipulatum
AGGGACTGCTGTGACATTTTCTTTTGTTAGAGATTTGGCTGGTAACTTTTCAATAGGTGAGGGACCTGCAGAGTATTAAACCCTTACTTGCAAATTGTCTCTTCTTTTCATCATTCTATGTCAATATGATATCATCAACATACACTAAAAGTGTTGTAACCCCCTGAAGGTTAGTGTTTGATGAACAACATGTGATCCCTTTGGCTCTATTTATAACACAAGGCTATCATGACTCTTGCAAATCTTCCAAACCATGCGCGAGATGAGTTTTTCAATCCGTACAAGGCCTTCTTTAATTTATACACAGTGTTTGGTGCCAAACAATTCTCATAACCCCGTGGCACTTTCATGTAAATTTCTTTCTTTAGTTCTCCGTGCAAGAATGCATTCTTGACATCAAATCGTTGCAAATTCCAACAAAAATTTGCTGCTAATGATAAGAGAACTCTAATAGTATTCATCTTTCTAATCGGAGCAAAAGTCTCTAGGTGTCAATCCCATAAGTTTGGGTATAGCTTTTGGCCACTAACCTTGTCTTATATCTTTTGATCAACACATATGCTTTATAGTTCACAATATATATCCATAACCAATCGTTTTCTTTCTAGCCAATAACTTCACCAACTCCCGTGTTTTACTTTTCTCAATGGCTCCATTTCAACATTCATAGCTTGTTTACATTTCTCATTGGTTGAAGTCTCAAATAAAGTTCTTGAGATGGCAATGGTGTTAAGGCTAACAAGGAAGGTTTTATGAGATAGTGAAAATTGTTTAAAAGATATGAAGTGTGCAACTGGATATAATGGTCATTCGGTACATTCCCTAGTCCCTTTCATCACATCAATGAAGAGATTATAGTCATTGTCGTTCGCATGAGACTCAATATTACCATACAATACAGATTCAGAAATTGTTACCTCATTCTCAGGATCCGAGTTAGAGATTTGTATTTGCATAGTTTCAAGAGTTTCATTCTTCCTTCTTGAATACACCTTACCGTATCTCACATTTTCAAGGGCAAAAACTATATTTAGAGGTGCAGATTTGGAAAGGTTGGTGGACTCGAGAAATGGTTCAGAAACATTGGAGTCAAGCAAGAAAAACTCTCTAGGACCCTCGCTATTCTTATCTTCCAATGTCGAATTCTCCCCCTAAAGATAAGAAGTGGTGAAATAAAATTGTTGTTTATTGAAAGGAACATCAACATAATGCTCTCGGATCCAACTTCCCCCTATTTGGACTATGTACATGAACAAATGACACAAACCCAAATACTCTAGGAATAAGGTTGTTTGTAATTTGTAAATAAAAAAATGATGAGAGGACTTCCACAAAACTCTTAAATTCCAAAACCCTCGAAGGTAAACGATTTATAAGATGAGCAGTGGCAAAGACTGCTTCCCCCCCCAAAAAAGATTTAGGCTCGCGATTTTGAAAAAGAAAGGCTCGAGTTAGTTCAAAAAGGTGTCCATTTTCCTTATGCTATCCCATTTTTTGTGGAGTATTGACACATGATGATTCATGTATAATCCCTTCTTTAAGGAAGTACGAACTTAGGACTCGATTGAAATAATCCCTGACATTATCCGACCGAAACCTTTTGATACTAATCCCAAATTGATTTTTGATCATTATACAAAAAGTTGGAAAAGTAATACCAACATCTAATTTGTGTTTGAGTAAGAATAACCAGGTTACACGAGTACATCAATCATTAATAAAAGAAATAAACCATTTTGCACCAGACACAATAGGAACAACAGAAGGACCCCAAATATCACCGAGAATGAGATGAAAAGGAACTGAACTTCTATTATTACTAACTAGAAAAGATACACACTTGTGTTTGACAAGTTTACACACTTGTGTTTGACAAGTTTACACACTTGTGTTTGACAAGTTCTCACACTTCACAATGAAAATCTTCAATAGTTAAACCCTTAAATAAAGAAGAAAACCGAATTTTAAGGACTCTAAATGAAGGACGTTCAAGTTGACGATGGTAAAGCCAAAAATTTTCTTTATTTGATAAAAAAGATTCAGAAGGAAAGGAATGTGATAGATTTTCCTGAAATTTGTGGGATAGGTTTGGTCATTGGTGCATTAAGATAGTAGAGACCACTCTATTCTTTAGCAAGTCCAATCATCTTTTCCGAAACTTTGTCCTAAAATACAAAATAGTATGATAAAAAATCACATGGCAATTTAAATCTTTAGAGATTTTATGTACAAAAATAAGATTTATGGACACTCTAGGGATATGAAGAACATTTTCCAAAGTCAATAATGGAGTGATTTTGATATTTCCAACAACTGCTACAGTGGTCAATGAGCCATCAGTTGCGGCTATTTTCCTACTGCTTGGACATGTGAATACGTGTGAAATTTTTCAGTGAATAAGTCATGTGGTCCGTAGCTTCGGAATCCATGATCCAAGAGTTGGCAAAGATTGTATCTGAGACATTTAGTCTAGTGTGGAATGAAGATTTAATTGAGCAAGCTAGAGAGCAAGTACCTGAAGGTTTTTTCAAGGTTTCCAATAAATGATCTCACCCTCTCAAGTTCTTCTTGGTTGAACCCATTTGATTCTTGTGGTGCTACTTCATTTTGTTGACTTGTAGCAATGTGGGCTTGATCATCTTTAATATGTTGTTATCCTCTATGACTCCATTCCCGACTTGGAGGTTTGCCATAAAGTTTTTAGCATTTTTCATGGGTATGACATGCCTTTTTGCAATAACTACACCACAAATTGTCTCGAAGCTGACCTTTAGGTTGCACAGATCTACCATTTTCATAAATTTAGGTTGCTTCAATATGTGTAGATGAATTACTCCCACCTTTAGCTACTATAGCAGAGTTATCCACATTTTGTGGTTCAAGCATTAGGTCTCTCATACTTTCCTAGCCTTGAATTAACGACACTACCTCATTATAGCATGAGAGTTCGTGTTTACCAATAATATGCACTTTTATTTGATCAAACTCAGGGTTGAGTCGTACAAGAAAATCATAGATTATTTCTTGATCACTAAAATTCTTTAGGACAATTGCATTTTCAGAACATTTGTTTTTATCACCCTATAGTGATCAAGCTTTTTCCATAAGAATTTCAATTTATTGGCACATTCAGTGACTGTTTTGCTTCCCTATTTTGCAGCTATAGGCTTCATCTTAACTTCGTATACTTGAACATCATCTTGAGCTTAGGAATACTGTTGAATCATGTCCCAAATATCTTTGGATGTAGCCTGGAACATACATGTGACGCTAATCTCAAGAACCATAAAATTTCACAACCACTTCGTAATCATGGAATCTTTTTCGTCACATGCTTCAAAGCGAGAATCTTCTGGTTTTAGCGTTGAACCCATGAGTTGACTAATCATCCCTCTTTCTTTTAGTACAATGCAATTAGTTAAGACCATTTTAGATAATTTTTTCTATTCAGCCTAAACGCAGCTTGGATATTCTACAACTCCCCTGATTGTTAGACTCAAGCCGTCATTTTCGATGTAGAAGTTGTATCTATAACTTCTTGCATTCTCCACAAAGAATTGGCCTCTTAGAAATTAAGGCAGATCATATGAATGAGGAGAAAGAGCAGAAAAAAATATTCCCAGAAATATAGGAATCACAAAACTGTCAGCGATGAAGGTTGAACAAACAAAATATTTCTTCCCAAAAAATAGCCTTATAGCTCTGATACTATGAAAGATTCTGAGAAGAAAATAATATTTGTGTTCCTTAATCATTCACCAGCGTCAAATATATGCATGTTACCCTATTAGCTAGCTAGAAATGAAAGATCCTATAATTAAAGATTTATACTACTTAAACATAAATATAATTAGCCTAACTCTAGGGATATACACCATTCCTAAAATATAGCTAACTATGTAGTTAGCCATAATTCACATTTTCCCACATTTCTCTTTCTAGAATAGCTCTCAAGAGCCTTCATGTTATCTTAAAGAAACTTAATCTCACGCCTGAGGCGAAGTCCTTGAAACAATACCCCAGATACTTCATTCTTTGGTGTGTTGTCTTCGCACATGATACAAGTTCACACAACCCGGATAACCTTGATTTGGAGAGTGGTTATTGGACATTAGACATTGAACTTGGACACTTAGGCTGTAAAATTTGTTTATGGGACAAGAATACATACTACACCTAGTACATTTGCTTTGACCCATGTCAAACGAGCTCATTACTAACTAATTTTAGACAAAATGGAAAAATAAATTTTCACATTAATTTTGTTGATTTTCCTTATAAAATCGGTGTAACAAATGATACACGAGTTTTTTTTTTGCCATACACAGATGAAAATTTTGTTCCGGATTATTGCAACGCAGATGCAATTGCTCGAGATCATAGGGGACCTTGGGTTGGGGATAGCTCGACCAAAATTGGATGGGCTGAAGCTAGTTTAGTTGAGTTGTGGAGTTTCAGGTTGGGTATTTATTTGAAAGAGTCTTTGGATGTTGTAAACCTCATTGTTGAGGTTGATGCTAACTCTATTATCTTTTCTTTTTTACTCAGATTGAGAATCTCACCCATAAAATTCTTTTATTTTATAGTGTAGGGAAAGAGCTTCTCATTTTGAGGAGTTCATTAGAAGGGGAAATCGCTTGACATATTTTTAGACAAATTTTGTTATAGTACTTATTCAAATTGTGATCTTATTGCTCACCCACATTTGAGTGTTTGTGTTATCATTACAGATGATTACAATCAAATTCCAAATTCTCTCTTGGCTTGGCTTTCTTGAAGTTTAATGCAATAGTTCTTTTCGGATTAAAATAGAAGAAGTTCTGTTAAAAATTAAATGCAATTTTTGATCGCAGTATACCTCATATTTAAAGGGTCCATCGCACATACATATTTAACAAATAGAAGGTAAACCCACATATACATGTGGGTTTATCGTCTGACTGCGGTAAACATCACATTTAAAGGGTCTACCGCACAAACACGTGTAACAAATATGTGGTAAACCCATATGTATATGTAGGTTTACCGTCTGACCGCGGTATACCTCAGAACAGACACAAATAGTGATGTAACAAATAGAAGGTAAACCCATGGTTTACCGTCTGACGATATACCTCACATTTAAAGGGTCCACCGCCCAGACACATAATTGTAATGAATTATTTCGTAGGTTTACCTACATATGTTCTCGGTCTACCATACAAAGGTAATTTTATGAAAAATTGAACACAATTGAATCTAATTGATGATTGCCTTGATGATGGTGGGTGGACGGATGGTTGCCTTGATCATGGTGGTTTACAAGAGTTAACACACATAGAGATAGAGTTGAGAAGGAGGGATATATAGGTAAAATGACATCACAATTTAAAGCGTATTTTTGGTATCAAATGTTATATAGTCTCTTACAGTTATCTTACATGAGCAATTCAACTTCTGTGAGAAGTAGAGTTTTTGACGATGTTTTTCATGAATGTCTATAGACATTCATGAGGTAGAAGACAACCCAAACAATTTTTAGCCAAAATTTTGTCTGTAGAGATTTCATATAGAGGTAAAATAGAGAATCCAAACAAGCCCTAAAGAAGGATATGTTGGGTAATACACCAAGCTGGAAGTCAACGAAAGAGCTTGACTTGATAAGATAAACCGGTGAAGAACAATAAAAGATCCTTCCTTCTTCTTTGCTGAAAGATAGGAGCATCGATCTAAGCATAGACAATAGCAACTGTTTAAATTGAAAACTAACTACCAACCAACCAACCAACGAACATGTACACAAAATCATAGGATTTTGTAGTAAACAAGACTGGTGTTGGAATCGAAACCTAAATCACACCCCAAAAAAATGTCGAACGCAGTAGCAAATGGTCTGGCAGGAGCTGGAGCTGGCATTATTGCTCAGATCATCACCTATCCGCTACAAACGGTACCCTAATTTCCTTCAATCCATTCCTCTATTTTTAAATTTCATGATTGAGTACTGAGTTTTTTCTGGTAATGGAAATGGTAGGTAAATACCCGCCAACAAACGGAGAGAGTTGCCAAGAAAGGTGTCCTCAGTTCCGGTGGGAGCTCGGAATCTAAACCCCCACCTGCTGGTGGCACTCTCTTCCAGATCCTCCAGGTTTGTGGTCGTTGTTTTATAAATTGGTGTTTTTTATTTGATTGTGTGTGTAAGATCGAGTGTTTTGTGATCAATTAGGTGATGAGAACCGAAGGTTTGGGAGGACTTTACAGTGGACTAAAGCCTTCTCTTTTTGGCACTGCTGCTTCCATGGTTTGGCTCTGCCCTCTAGCTTTCTCTTTTTATCATTTTTTTTTCCAAGTAGAATTGTGCTTTTGTCCCAATTGATGGGTAATTGTGTATGAGCTGCTTAATGTGTTTGGGATTTGTTGCTTTTGGGTCTACTTAGTGTGTGTATATCAAAATTTTCAGCTTTTTATTGAGGCCACCAGGTTGAATTATAAGGCTCAAGGGCTGGAGAGGAAGTGAAGTAGGGTTTGTTTTGTTCTTGATGCATTTGTTATTGTCCCATGTCGTGATAAAAATGAAAAGGTTTTTAGAATCTATATAGTAGAAGAAACCCTCATCCTCCTTTTTGATTTGGGAAGTAGATAGTTTCTTTTGGTGCAACCAGTCTTTAGCTCCTAGAAAAATTGGGCAGTGTTTATGTAGGTAGAGCAAATTCAGATATTATATGTGTCTAATTTCTTCATATGATTGTTCATGTGTTTTTTTTTGTTTTTTTTTATGCAAGTGCTTTTTATAGTTTCTTTTTGGAAAAAACTATACAACTAGGATTTAATAAATTTTCTGATGCTGCCAGGGCATTTACTACTACTTCTATCAAGTTTTCAAAAACAAGGCTGAGGCCATTGCAGTTGCACGTAAAAAGAAAGGACACGGGGATGGTACTCCTGGCATGTTTTCTTGGCTTGTTGTGGCAGCTATTGCCGGGTAACTACTTCATTGACACCAAAACCCAGATAGCTTTCAATATTACTTTCCATAATAACTATTGGAGAGAGGAGGTTAGGTCCTTATATGTAACTTCTTAGAGCATTCTTGACAAGTTGTAGATTTTTGTGTAGCTATCGTAGGAGTTGGTGTAATCCCACTATATAATTAGATGTGGACTGGTTTGCTCCAAATTTTTTATAGTATCTTACTTCAACTGTCATATTTTGCAGGGCCCTGAATGTAGTGTTGACAATTCCAATATGGGTTCTTGTAACTCGCATGCAGGTTTGTTTGGATATTTAAACATACATGGATTTGCGTTTAAACAATTCAATAATCTGAATATTTTAGAATCAGGTCTTCAGAAACCATTGTAACAGTCATTTATTCTTCTTAATCAACTTTGCTATGCATTTACTTTACATTTTTTATTTGATTTTAGACACATACTCAAGCAGAAAAAAAAATAATGGAAGGGAAGAGAGAAGCTTTAATAAGGGAAGCTTCTGAAAGCAGTTCAATTGGTTCAACTTTGCAAGAAAAGTTGGTTGAACTTGATTCAGTAAAGCCTCGCCCATACGGAACTGTGCATGCGGTTAGTACCTGGCTTCAATTTTCAAGCTTCTGAGCCACATAAGTATTATGGTTTCCACCTACGATATGTCTATATAGTAACAAAATAGTTCATTCCAATTTCATCTTAAGCTATCTTACATTATGATAGAGGTGCTCCAATTTTTTTTTAAAATATTCACTCCTATTTCCGTTGCGTATGTGGTATTGTTGGTAGGCACGCGAAGTCTATAACGAAGCTGGAATAGCTGGATTCTGGAAAGGCATCATCCCAACCCTTATTATGGTTAGCTTTTATTGATAATTATATTGACTTGAAATGTACCATTGATTTACTTCTAACACGATGAAGCTTTTCTGCATACCAGGTGTGTAACCCATCAATCCAGTTTATGATTTACGAGAGTACACTAAAGCATATGAGGGCAAAACGTGCTGTGAACAAACAGGGAATAAAGAATGTAACAGCTTTGGAGGTAAATTTTTTGTTTAAGCAGTTGGACTTGGAGATCGTTATCTAATTGGTTTTGTCTAGTCATCGTCTTTCGAGAAGTACAGTCAGATGTCCTCTGAGAGGGGTACTCTATTTAAAAGTAAGGAGGATACTGGACTTTGTACAAGGATTGTAAAGCCTATTTGGTTTTTCAGTGTCCTGCGTCCTCTTCCCGGCGCTCCTTCTGTAGCTTATGTGACCCTACCAATGACAAAGCTGTCAAAATAATTGTTCATTCCTGTAAAAAATTTCTGATTATTTACTCGTATCAGAACAGGTGTTCTTAGTAGGAGCCTTGGCAAAACTGGGAGCAACAGTCACAACTTATCCCTTGTTAGTTGTCAAGGTAAACTTTGCCACTAGTTTTCTTTTTGCAATTTTCCTTCAATTTTAAAAAAAATATACAGCTTCATTCATCTGCACAGCTTACTTCACTTAAGATGAATACTAAAAGTCTGTTTTCTAATTCCCCTCTTATGGAATCCTACGCAGTCAAGACTTCAAGCTAAACAGGAGATTGGTGGGAACACCTCATTAAGATACTCAGGTTTGATCAAATATGAATTTTGCCACACCATTGAGTTCATTTTCTGAAATTAATCATAATTGTCATCGCCATTTTCATAGTTGTAAATTTATCTCCATAGTAATTACATTTGTTTTATCGGGAAGTTAGTGTTTCAGTGAAACACTTATTTGTCATTATTTATTGAACTGTTATTATTATAGTATTTTACTTAATTTCTCAGCTTAGCTTAAACGTAAACTGTAACATTATTGTGTTAGATATATGATTTTGAAGTATCTGTAATGAATCCTTTATGACTTGTTAAAATGGCGGCTGGTTCAATCATGACATAGGTACTCTTGATGCAATCATTAAAATGATCCGTTATGAGGGATTCCAGGGGTTTTACAAAGGGATGGGCACAAAAATAGTACAAAGTGTTTTTGCGGCTTCTGTACTTTTCATGACTAAGGAGGAGCTAGTCAAGGCTTACTTGGTGCTAGCAGAAAAGAGCCGGAAAGCTCTGCCGAATTTGGTGAAATGATTTCTTTTCCGCATACAATTGGATGCCATCTCGTCGTGCTTTCCCAGTCTGTTCATTATTCATAGTCATTTTCAATGATAACATTGAAAATCAAACCTTGTTATAGTTGATAGTTAAAAATTGGCAACACAGGCCTGGTGCATGGGAGAACCAAATATCTGGCACTTCACTCAGGTTAAAACATAACCTGACTCTTTGATATCCAACTGTATGAAACTTAGTATATTATTTGTGGACAATGATACATACAGAAACTTGAAATCTTAGAACAATCCAATTATAAGAGTTTGAGATGGTGATATTGTAAATTTTTATTCTACAAAATGTTCTACTTTGATCTTTCATTTATTAATGCAATTGCATTGCATCGTTCTCTTTTTCAAGCAGCAAATTTGGAAAAAATGAAATATGATTTATCTTGATTTGTGTAGACTGAATCATTACCATATATGCTCTGTTCATCCAATTCCTTTCACTATATGCAAACTATGGATTGCAGCAATCATGCCAAGGACTGATTCTGGTTCCTTGATTCTAAGCCTTTTGTATTTCCCATTGGCTCATATCACAATTCTTTTCATTTCTGGAAAGCTATAAATCATGATGCATGATTTGTTACTTTTGTCTTCCTCTTACAAAGCATGTCCTTGCAACTCCAAGAGCGATACAATCCTCTGCACCAAGTAAAATGAGTTGGTCATTTCATTAATTCAATAACATAAACAGTATAAGGATGAAAATATTAGACTGCTTTTCATAATTTGCTAGTTGCTCTATTGCTACTCACATGGTTTTTGCATTTCCTCGTGCCTGGTTATCGTCACAAGCTTTTGATAGACTTCTGTGAAGCTTTATGTGTTTTTTACTCCTGCCATCTTTCTCCAAATTTTCATTTTCAAACAATATGTCTTGACTGTATCTCTCCACACTTGCATCACTCTGCTGAATGGAGGATAATGATACCCACCTGTGTTTAGGCATTTTGTTTCTTCTGTTATGGGTTGTGTCTAGTGCAGACTGGTCTCTTGCTGAATATCTGGATCTTGGGTCTTCAGAGGCATCCAATTGGTTCTCCTCCGTCAAGAATCCTGCAAGATGTATCATCTGTTGAGGCCATGCAGTTATTATCTCCTTATCTTCGGTTGTACATCTATCTCGGCCTTCAGATCTCACTGTGCTATGTTTTAAATCTTTGGTTCTTAGGCTTTTGCTCTCTGGTTGTGGAGAAAATCTGTGATGTGTTCTGCAGTGCATTCTAGCTTGCAGATTTGGATTGTGAACACATTCAGGAAGGACCAGTGTTTTTTGGTGTTGTCGAGAATGAGCATATTCTGCCAGTGGACTCTTATCTCTAGAGACTGCATTTTCCTCGAGGATTCCCACGTCAACTGGTTGTAGGCTCATATTCACTGTCACAGGAAAACCAATGGCTTTCTTCAGAGCTTTTGATATGCTTTCTTCGGAAATCTGGGCTGCCAGCTTGTCTTCAGGTTTTTTAAATATCAAGTGCACAATGGCATTGTCTTGTGAAAGTGAAAAGGAGATAATAGGTTCAGCTTAATGTATTTTTTATGCCTAGCATATGATATTCTGCGAAATATGGTATTCTGGATATAACAGGAGAAAGAGTGTTACCTTTAGAGACTGTTAGTGATGCAAGCTTCACCTTGTGGCACAAAAATTCTTTCATGTGTCCATGACGCATCCGTTGCAGAATATTCAACCAAATTTCTTCTACCTCTCCCATGTTAGGCTCTCTCTCAACTGTTTTGCCTCTGTATCTGTTGGTTTCCTCTGTGCTTTTACTAGCTGTATTTAGGTTGATTCTATCTATGTTTTGCTGCTCTGAAGTTTTACTGATGGAATGACGGCTTGACTGACTTCCCCTGTGGAATAGTCTACTGTGATGCATCTCTACGTATTCTGTATTTGACTTGTTACCTGCTGGCAGATATAGTGCTGAGTTCATAGCATACGACTTTTCAACTGGAATTTTAGAATTCAGTAATCTACACTGATCAGCATGGTACCTGAGTTTTCTGCCATGTCTTCCGAAGATGTTCTGTCTGGAACATCTAGAGATGCAATCTGTAGTAGCGTGGCAAATACTAGAGCGTTTTGGTCAATTGAGGATTGCTTCTCCATGTCAACTAATAGCTTCAAGGCACAACAAAGTTGCTCTGAATGAGTATTTGCTGCAGAAGTTGCTCAGGAGGTTAGCAATCAGGTTTGAATTTGTTGTATATACTTGCAACATGACAGATAGATTTGACTTACAGAGTTGTAATTCTTGTGATGCACTTTTCACCAGGTTCTTATCTCTCGACGACCCTGCCAATGATGAGTAATCAGGAGCACTAATAGCAGCACTGGAGAGTATCTCTGTGACAAGCGATGCCAGTTGGGATACAAGAGTTTGGGGTTCGATCCCACTTGCAGTCTGTTCCTTCGTTAATTTGATGGTCTTGTTAACATCCCCAGAAATCGCTG
>JAYMTG010000584.1:0-11560 GCA_036897565.1 Pelargonium exstipulatum
CATTTTCAATTCCAAATTTGATGTCTTATTACCCCGAATTGGTTTTCACAGAAATGTATTCAAGATGTATGGCCAATGCACCTGTTTCGTTTTAAAGACTCGAGTCAATAGTCATTGGACTTCGCATCATCATCATCATCATCATCATCATCAAATAAAAAAAAAAGGGTCAGACAATTTCGCATTTTTTCGACAATTTTTGAAGAAAAAGTCAACTGAAATGTCTAGTGCCGACTTGTATTTTTTGGTTTCAGGTGAATTTAAACCCGTTATATCAAACTGCGGAATTGCTAACGTGTTTAGAACAAGCAGATGTGGATGCTTTGATCATGGACGATCAACTGGGTGATCATAATTTTTACAATATTCCTGTTTGCATTGATCACAACATTTTGTTTTTGGTCCTGTCTTACAACACTCACAATTGCAAACACAATGACCATGACACCATTTACAAACAAAACATATGGATGTAGACCATGGACTAAGAGGAAAAAAATGTTCATACTCAATAGCATAATAAATCAGATCATTAATTATTTTTTCAGGTAGGATATTTTCAAAAGTAGGTTTAATTTTGTGAGTAATTAGTACTTTTTCAAACGAAAATCGTGTAATATACTGTATAATTTTTCTACAACATATGTGGTATAATGGATAAGGTACGAGTTTATATGTCAAGCACCATATATTTTTAGTGTTATTAAAACTTTGAATTTTCTGATATACATAAGTATTTTGTTTTATATTTAATGTAACGTCAGAATTACTAAGATCAAATAATGAAGTCATTTTGTATAAGAAGCTATCTAATAATCTATTCTTCTATTTATTACCTAGTTTGGATGTGATATTATGACGTATGAGTTCAGTACATTGATGTGTAATGTCAATGAATAATTTTGATACCAGTAAATCGTCAATATAGAAATTTTGCTGTAATACCTCCGAATCCAATAGTTCAAAACAAGTACTAAAAACCAAATCAATATTTTTTGTGTTGTTTATTTTAAGAAAACTCAGACCTTCATTAACCATAAATTCAAATATTTTTGCAACAATGTTAGAATGTATAAACACTGTATGGTATGCATTCTCAATAGGTTTAGCCAACAAATTAATTTTCTCAATAACAGGTATGTAATAATCAACATCAAAGACTGCTTGGTCTGGATAGAATGTATGCATTCTGTTGTATAACAGTTCAGTATTTGATTTTATATGGGCATTACCCACAAATACAGTGAACATATACACATTTGGGAAAGACAAAATTGGTTTACCATTCAGAGCTAAACATAAGCAAATTTTGAATTCAACTGTTGATGGATCAAGTCCAATACGTATTTCAAAACCATTGATCAAATTGTAAGATGTAACACAGATCAACTCTTTGTTAAACACTGCCAGCCAGCGAGACATCTTGATCAATACTGAGGTATATTCACTGATAAACTTACTTATATAGATTCTTTGTTAAAATTTGGTCCTTTGCAGTTCTTGCTTATAGAATTTCCCTGACACTTTCTCACCATCCAAAGATTGTATACTATATGTTATTGGTTGTGTTAGGTGTACTTTTTGAACAACAAATATTTCACTAGTCCATTTCTTTGAGTACTTATTTCCAAATGTGTACTTGTAGGCTGTTATTCGAACACGATCACCTGCTTTCAATACTGGTTTGGATAGTTTAAAGTTCTTCAGACCATACATACGTTTGTAAATGTCATTTTCATTTTTCTTGTTTACGCCATCCGGGGTCATACCAATTGTTCGATGAATATCTTTTGTGTTGTACTCTTTCACTAATTTTGGTAATAAGTCTAACCAGCAGTGATTTTTGTTTACTTCAAAATGTAATTTTAGTTTTTCATTTAGCGTACGATTGAAGCGTTCAATCATGGAAGCTTTAATTTCACTGAAAGTATGGTACATAACGATCTGATGTTTTTTCAACATATTCTTGAATGTAGCATTCACAAACTCTTTTCCTTGGTCTACGTGTAGTAACTCAGGTTTACGTTTGAGTAGTTTTTCAAATGCACTACTCACCTCTTTACCAGATTTACTTTTCAATGGTACACACCAGGCGTACTTGCTAAAACAATCTATCACATTAAGTATGTAACCATAACCTTTATTTTCCTTAGTGTATTGAGACATAATTAGTAAATCAGCTTCCCAAATGTGGTCAATACCTTTGGTAATAATTTGTCTGGTTTTAAATTTTTTAATTACAGGTTTATGTAATTCACGTGCTAAATCCATTTTTCAACAAAAATTATCTACATCACCACTTATATTTATGTAAAAATTTCAAACATAGGTGTCCGCATATAACTTGACTCAACTGTTGATCTTGTTCGTAATTGTACACAAGTAGTACTTTTTTCCCAAAATACTTGATCAATTCCGCTGGAGGTGCTACTCCAAATGAGTCGTAATAATCTACAAAATTACCTTTTTTCGCATAAGCAACCCAGTGAGTACCAGGACCATCACTACTGTCCAAATTCACAATGCCTGACTCGTTAGTACCCACCTTTGAAGGTAGACGATCACGCATAAACACACCTCGGAAATAAGGTACCTGTAACTGTGCTGCATACTTTGTTAACTCGATGTTATTTAGCGGAGTATCTTTTTTTTTTTTAAGAGTTCATTCAATAGACTATTACCAGAACCAGTGGGTTTCTTGTTAATGTACACACCCTTACCTTTGGTTGTTTTATGTTTTTTAGCAACACCTTTACCTGTAGGTTTTTTATTGATGTATATACCTTTACCTTTAGGTTTCTTATTTCTGGTAACTTTACGTTTTTTAGCCACACCACTGCCTGTGGGTTTTTTATTGATGTACACTCCTTTACCTTTACGCTTCAAACCACTACCATCTTTAGATTTTTTGCTTTTAAATGCATTAATCAGGGCAGAAACAGTTCCAATAGCTGCAGGAGCAAGTTGCAACATTGTCTTTAGGTAACCTCCAGATTTGATTCTTTTAACTTGTGCTACAGAGAGTTTAATGTTTTTTGAACCATTTTTACTAGATTTGAGCATTTTTATCTGCCTGGCTGTTAGTGGTAGATAAGATTCATTCATCACTGACTCTTTAGTACACACTGTACTAATTTTCAGTGTGACAGATTTTTGATTTTGTACTGCTTGTGCTAGTTTTTCACATTGTTCAGCATCCAAATTAACTGGATGTTTTTTCAGTATACCAGCTCCAAGTGCTCGTTTTGCTTTCATTGCAGTTGTGGTTAACCAACCTACAGCTTTCTCACCTAAACCTGCATCTTTGGAAAGCACACGATTCCACGCACCTTCTTGCAGTGCATAGTCTGCTGCGTGACGGTCTGCTAAATTTTTAGATTTTGAATATGCAATATCATGTTGCATTGCCAACTCATCCAGTTTATTGCTAGGTTTACAACCTTGTTGCAGTCTCTTTTCCAACTTGGTACCAGGTCCAAGGTAATTGTAACCTGGCATATGTAGTTCAAATGGTAAATTGTTTATTGCTGAATTAAGAATACCTTTACCAGTTGCAGTATGTCCACCTACTGGTACTGGCATAATTTCTAAGCATCTCAGATACCTTTGTTGACGATAATCCATTTTTAAAAATTGTTACGTCATCATTAAGGTACTTCTATTTATAGATATTTACAGTTCTTTGAATTCCTGTATGATGTTGACAATTTCATTGAGTAGAAGTGGGTTGGTGTTCCCAGACTGAACTTCACCCCATAAGTGGCACAATCTTTCAATGAGTTCGTCAACAGTGTTCCAGTGCACATATTCCACATCGTGATTAGTGTGTATTTTACGTAGACCTGATCCTTTTTTGCCATATTCTCCCGCATCGTAGAATTCATCATCATCACCGTCACTGGTATATTTCAATGGAATAACTGCTGCAGGTTTGGCAGATTTCAAAAGGTTATGCTTTGCTAGAATTGGTCTAATAAAATCATTGTATTTCGTACTTCAATTACTTTTAATGAATTTACTGTTGCGATCATTATTACGCTTATAAGCATACGTTCGTAAAATGATCTGTTCGTAGTTACTCAAATCCGAATCGTCATAGTTTTGAGGATTTTTTGAAGTAAGTAACTCCCACAAACCTTGTGTACCTTCATAAACACTCTTATCAGACTCCAGGACAAAATCATTTGCAGGTGTGAAGTCAATTTGAGAATTACCAACATACAAACCAGTAGATATAAAATGTATTTCCTGGCACTGGAGTAAGAATTCTTACTCCAGTGCCAGGAAATACATTTTATATCTACTCAAACCATCTTTACCAATACGTATACCAAACTGTGAGTCTAATTGCTTACCTGAAGCTAACATTTCTCCAAGATATGGTGGAACAGTGCCTTTGTTTGTCACAACAGCAGCTGTAGCAGCAACGGGTTTCAAGTTGTCACGTAGTTGAGATAGTTTTTCAGTTATTGGTTTGAACTTTTCAACCATCTCCTCACGCCTAGTTAATTTTCCAAACTTCAATTCATCAAATTTTTGTTGCAATGCTCTGCCACTTTCAATGTATTCTTTAATTTTTCGATCCATAGTGATCAATACCCCACACTCTATTACTAGGTTTTATTTATATTTTTATTCACTTGAGTGGCCTAAAGCCTAGTGTTATAGATATTTGTTCACCTTGGAAATCAACAATATTATCATCCTGATCCACTATTCGTAGGTGTAGTTGGTAAATGCTATCAATACGTGTAAGCGGATAGTAACATAATGTTATTGGTCTTTCAATTATTTTCTCACCACTTTCTACTCTCAATGGAAACTCATACAATGTATTGTCATTTCTCTTCATATTATCAATGTTGCATTTAATTAGGTTGCATTTCACTTTAATGGTTTGTACAGTGAAAATTTGTACTGGTAGATCTGATTCATGTTTTATATCTGGAGGTAGTAGTGCAGGACTGAATCCCAATGTTCTACCAATGGAATTTGAACGTGTGAAGTCAATATGCAGTGGACTTTTAATCTCGATCTTAAATGTATTTTTATTTAGACGTAAGAAAGTTCCTGATTCAGGTAGTTTTTCAATATTTTCCACATATTTCACAATATCTTGTATCTCATACGTGCCTTTAGGTATTGCATATGAGTACTCTTTTTTGGTCTTTGGTCTTTTTTCAACATGAAGCCTATGTAAAATTGGTGTTGTTTCATTACTTTCAGTATTGTTATTTATATCAGTATTATATTGGTAAGTTTCCATTGGGATTTCATTTTCCACTTCTTTACCAACAAATGTGATATTGTTATTTTTTTCAGTTATGTTTGGTATGTTGTTATAAGTTACAAAACTCTTTAAACACATTTCATATGGTCCACACAACTTAATACCATCACCATACTCAAAATTAAACACAGATGAATTTTGTGTAAGTGAAATTTGAAAAGCCATTTTTATAATAATTTTTTATCCTTTTCAACTCTATTTATATTTTTTTTGTTAGTATCCATGAGTCAGTAGCCAAGCCTTATAACTTAATGTTCAAATTACGCAAATTAACGTAAAAGTCGAATTATCGAAATTAAATATAAAAATATAACTCGAACTCAAAGAAATACTCGGCGAACATTTTAACCATTTATTAACGTATAAAGGTACAACACATAATAACGTATAACGTATAATTTACAAAGTTTAACTTATTTCTAGGAAATTCTGTAGTCAAACTTATATATATAAATAACGTTATAGATACCGATAACAATAAGAAACGTTACACGATACCTACAACTACACCTACTACCTATCTAGATCTTTGGGTAATTACCAGTCGTGTTACCAAAAGGCACAACACGCCTCCTAAAAAATTATTTAGAAATCTAGAAAAACTAATTTTTTCACGTGGCTTTTGGAAGCGTTGGTAACACTGACTTGCACGTACTACAAAACTCTCGCCTAAAGCGAATAAACAATAGCACTAAAAACGTAAACACCGTAGAATCTCAGAAGTTCAACTTTTCTCGAATAAAAACCGATTAAATAATTAACAAAATAAATTAAAACATGATTAAAATAATAAAATATAAAATGCGGGTAAAATAAGTGCTAAAATACACGATAAAACAGTTTCCGGCGAGCGTATACCGTACTACGATCTGTACGTATAGTTGACAAATAATCTACGAAAAATTTCACTCAGAAGGCCGGCTACGTACAAGGTAAAATACACGATAAAATAATTTAAAATAATTAATAAAAACAATAAAATAGAGACCTAAACACTGGATAGACGTTAAGTCGACGACGAAAAATTCAACACGAAGAATCACAGCAAATTCACACGACAAATAGTGACTAAATCACCGTACGAACAATCCTAACGATCGAAAAGAAGCTGAAAACAATCACCGAGCTTTTTGGCAGGTAGAGGCTTCGTAAACGCATCTGCCAAGTTGATTTTGCCGTCGACTTTAACTATATCTATCTCTCTGTTCGACCAAGCATTTCTTGTATTATGAAAACACAAGTTTATATGGCGAGTTTTCGATGTTTCAGGGGTTTTCGCCATACCCGCAGCAGCCGTAGAATCGCAAAGAACAAGAGTCGGTGGTAATGGAAAACCGAGCACGCTGAGCAAATTACGTATTGCTCGAACTTCGCAAACACATTGAGACAGCGCAACGTATTCGGACTCGCCAGACGATACCGCTACGCAGTTTTGTTTCTTCGCACGCCATACGATTGGACTACAGAACAGAAAAAGAATTAGCCCAGACGTAGACTTGTAATCCGACGTATCGCCGGCCAGATCAGCGTCGACAAATGCGGTAAGTAGCTTCGGCTCACACGCAGTGAACTTTAGCTTGAAGTTCGCGGTACCTTTCAAATATGTTATAACTCTGTTACAGGCTATCACTAACTTCGACGACGGCTTCGTTTGGTACCGAGAAAGAAAATTAACCGCGAAGGTAATATCAGGTCGACTCCACGAAGCTACGTATAATAACGAACCAATCATTGACCGTACCTGCGACTCAAGAGACCAATCAATATTTGCCTTTTGAAAACCGAAGTCTTCGAAAGGAGAAGGAGAACTATCAGCATCAACCAAGTTAAAACGCTCAACAATCGACTCGATATAGTCGCACTGATCGATAGTAAAACCCTCAGAGGTACGTATAATATTTACACCGAGATATTTCTTTATATCACCGAGATCTTTTACTTCAAAATTTTTCTTCAATAGGTCGATAACTCTCGAAATAAATTCATCGTCCCATCCGGTGATAAACAGATCGTCGACGTATATAGCGAGAATACACCGAAGTGCATCGCCCTCGAAGATGAAAATAGTAGCGTCGAACACAGTGGCTTTAAGGCCAATTTTCGCTAAAATACGAGCAAGCTCATTGAACCACGTCACCGGAGAGATTTTTAACCCGTACAGCGCTCGGATAAGTTTCCACACGGGGCTTTTGAATCGACCGCGATAGTAGAAGCCCTTGGGCAATTTAACGAACACCGTATAAGGTAACTTTCCATATAGAAAAGCTCCCTTTATATCTACGTGGCGAATACGCCATCCATACTTGACCGCTAGCGCTATGAGAGCTTTGATGGTGTCTGCTCGGACGACAGGAGAGAATATATCGAACGCTTCGAACACTTTTCCCTCTTGATAGCCTAAGACAACGAGCCTAGCTTTATACGTATTATTATCTTTCTTTCGATAGACCCATTTAACGCCAAGAATTTTCGCTCCAACAGGTTCCTCGACCAATTCATAGGTACCCATTCGCTCGAGATTACAGAGTTCCTCATTCATAGCGACGCGCCACTTATCACGATCAGCACCGGACGTCGCCTCTTCGAACGTAAGCTCGGGCTCACCGGCCGCTAGCATCACTGTCTCTCTCGGTACGTATTCGTGCTCTTCAATATATCGATCTTCATTCGCTACCCAAGTGACTAGGTCACCGTACTTAGAGCTCTCATCGATACGTACGTGTGAAAACACCTGTGTACTATCGTCTTCGATGTTTAATAACTTATACCCGGTTTCAGTGAACCCTACGACGACCCAGACTGCTCGCCGGGTACGTTCGTCGAGCTTTTTGCGCTGTTCTGGATGAACGAAGATTTGCGCTTTACTACCGAAGATTCGAAAGTACTGGTACTTTGTTGGCTTCTTACGCCAAAGAGAATACGGAGTTCGTTTGTCGTCGAGTGCTCGGGTAGGTAAATTATTTAATAAACAATTTGCTGCTTCGACAGCAAAACACCAGTACTTTTGAGGCATACGCGCCTCGAATAACAAAGCTCGAGTCTTATCCATCAGCGAGCGATTGAATCGCTCCACTTTGCCATTATGCTGATGCAAAAACGCTTCGGAGCGTTCCATGGTGATACCTCTCTCTTGACATATCCTTGAAAACATACCCTTCACAAACTCGAGCGCGTTATCACACCGGAGGTACGCTACTTTCACGCTCTGAATAGCTTCGGCACGCTTAACGTAGTCGTCAAAACACCAACCTACATCGCTCCGAGCTTTCATTATATACGACACGTTGAAATGAGTAAAATCATCCAACAAATTCAGAACGTATAGGTCACCCTCGACCGATTGAGGCAATGGACCTATTACGTCTGTGTGTACGAGCTTAAGTACACGATCTACTACATGTCTCTCATCGTTACAGGGGTTCCTGCACAATTTGGCTTTGGCGCAGACATCGCAGTTGGTCATCGACAGACCGGAATTCGAAGGAAGACCCTCACACTGATTCAACACTTTATCGCTCGGATGCCCGAGTCGTCGGTGCCATACCTTCGCCTCCTCGGACACCGTCATCGCGCTCTCGACCGGCTCTAACACGTATTGGAAGCGTACCTCATTCAGACCATCTCTACGTACCGCTCTAACGACAAAATTCCCAGCGGGATCGAACAGATCGATGTCTGCAGCCAAATTGATCGACCATCCAGTATTCCTCAAACGCTCTGTCGAAAGTAAGTTATCTTTGAACTGACTAGAAAACTTAACACCGCGCATATGATAACTCTTTCCATTTAGACGAAGATTTACCGTACCTATCTTAGTTACGGTGACAAACTGACCCTCGAAGGCAGTGTTCACTAGCTCGTGCATCTCCTCTGACTCTACGAAATAACGCTCGTCGTTGATAAAATGATTGGTCGCGCCCGAGTCCAAAACCCATACCAAGTCACTACTCTCACCGAAACGCTCGCTCACCGGTCCTCGACCCTCACACGCCATCATAGCAGTCGACTTGACATCGGGACGCTTGCTCTTTTCTTTATTAGTCGGACAAATAACAGCGATGTGACCGTATTCACCGCAGGCAAAACACTGAGCCTTACTTACATCGCCACCGCGATATCTACGATCTTCTCCACGACCATTACCTTGGCCTCCTTGACCACCACCGCGATACCCTTGACCGCCACGACCACCACGACCGTTTCCACCGCGCCATTGACCACCGTTACCCCTACCTCGATAATTCTGACTTTGTCTAGGACCGTTATTATTTACAAAATTACGATTAGGATTAAAATTACCACTAGTACCGTTGTTCACAGGTTGCGTAGCGTAACACGAACGTGCCATATGACCGGGACGCCCGCAACGATGACACGTAGGCCTTTGCTCTTGCGCTTGGAACGCTGAAGACTTGATGACGGGACCAGAACTCGAAGTACTCGGTTGATTCGACGATTCACCGTTCTTGTACCCAGCGATGATGATTTCTCGAACTTCGTCGGCCGTCGCTCCTTTCTGTAACGCTGCAGTTAACGTACCACGCAACGAATTACCACGGGTATCGTTTGGCAGCCCGTTCACCAGCCAAACTTTCTCGTCTTCTTCCAAGTCTCGACTCTGCTTGCGTATCGAGTCAGCATACTCGTCGACCTTCTTGAAATCGGTCAATCGAACAGCGGCCAGCGCAGTCTTCATTTGACAGACCTGCGCTTCCGTACGTTGGGCCCATCTCTTCTTCATTGACTCGATAAACTCGTAAGGCTTGTCACCGGCGATTAACGTGATCGTATTATGATGAACGTGTAGGCCTATAACTTCCATCGCTCGATTCTGCTCGTCGGCCGTTCCACGTTTGGCTTCATCTTCGTCGAGGGTATGGTACAAGCTCATAGCCTTTAAACGTAGGCATATTTTCCTAAACCAGGGCTCAAAATCTTTGCCCTCGAACAGTAGCGATTGTTCGACGGGCGGCGGCGTATAATGGGTAACAACTGGAGGTGCCATCTCTTCTTCGTCTTGTTGCGTATCTTCGAGAAGTTTTTGTTCGTTATATAACTTCGTAGCTTTCTGCTTATATTTCACCAGCTCTCCGGACTCAAGCTCCGATAAATCGACACCTTCGGATTCTGCTAATGAACGTAGAAACTCGTCGAACTTTTGCTTTCTCGTCGCAGGCATGCGTATATAACAGTAGGCTAGGCCGGGTACGAATCTTGTACTTAGACTCAAACTCGTGAGTCGTAAAACAGCGCAAAATACTCAGATTTCTCGCCTCCTGGCGCAGAAATATAACCAGCTCCAAAAAACTCCAATAAACTCAAAATAACGTACCTCTGAGATCGTACCGGCCTACCCAGCTAATTAGTCGACACGTGCACGACCGACAGCCATTATTCAAAGTTCAGAAAAGCTCAATAAATCGTACATCGAACCACGCGACACTTTGCTACCATAATGTTCTAATTACGCGAATTTACGTAAAGATCGAATTATCGAAATTAAATAGAAAAATCTAACTCAAACTCAAAGAAATACTCGGCGAACATTTTTAACGGTTTATTCAATTCAACATATAACATAATAATAACGTATAACGTATTTTACAAAGTTCAACTTATTTCTAGGAAAGTCTGCAGTCAAACTTATTATATACAAATAACGTTATAAGTAACGATAACGAATAGAAACGTAAATCGATACCTACAACTACACCAACTACCTATCTAGATCTATGGGTAATTACCCGTCAGTTTACCAAAAGGCACAACAGAAGTTACACTAGTGTAAAAAGTGTATGTAGTGTATGCGAATCGAATGTGCCTATTGTTTTTATTGAACTTGAAGTGTTTTTTTATCAGTTTTAAAAGTTTTCGAACTTTTGCACAATGATTATATTATTTCAAAGTTATTAATATGATGATTATCATAATAATATGTAGAATTATTGTAAAAAGTATTCTACAGTTTTCTGAGTGTGAGTACAAATATCGGATAATTTTTTAATTCGATTCCTTCTCCCTACTCCTCCCCCCTGTCCCTTACCTGCTGGTTCAAATAATGAGTTGATATTCGTGTTCTGCGCTCCCAAAAACCTAGTAAACCGTATAAAATGCGGATTTTTTCAATTTTCGTGGAATTTTGAGAGAGTAACGAGGGCGTTAGAGGGGTAGAATCATAAAAATGAGTTGATATTCGTATTCGGCGCACTCAAAAACATATTAAACGATATGTCACACGATTTTTCCGATTTTCAAGGATTTTTGGGAATG
>JAYMTG010000585.1:0-11559 GCA_036897565.1 Pelargonium exstipulatum
ATGTGTCAGCAGTTACGGTGTATTGGAACCAACGGCTTGATAATTATTTTTGCAAATTCGTGCCTTGCTTTTGAATTTCAATCGTGTCGGCCTCTTAAATTAACTTTCCTTTTAGTTGAGGAACTGCTTTGTGAGTAGGCTATACTTGTAACGCCAATGCGATTATTACCTTCTCAGTCCAATATGTCTAGCATGCTGATGAGATCTTGTAGCTAAATTGTTCTCAATTATTTGACCATACAAGCTAAATATTACAATGGGATTGACTCTGAAGGATCCATTTTTTTCCGTGCATACGTGTAGGTTGCCAAAGATCCATCTGGAAAAGATATCAATGCACTTGAGCAGCACATACAGAACCTCCTTACTCCATCAACTCCATATTTCTTCAACACGCTTTATGATCCATACAAGGAAGGTGCGGACTTTGTTCGTGGATACCCATTTAGCCTTCGTGAAGGTGTTCTCACCGCGGTCTCTCATGGTCTCTGGCTCAACATCCCCGACTACGATGCCCCTACTCAGCTTGTGAAGCCTCGCGAGAGAAACACCAGGTATAAATTGTACACATAACATGATTTTCATGTAACAATTTCTATTAGTTTGCTGTTTTAAATCATTATTCACCACACAGGTATGTTGACGCTGTTATGACAATACCAAAGGGAACTTTGTTCCCCATGTGTGGCATGAATCTTGCATTCAACCGCGAACTTATTGGACCTGCGATGTACTTTGGGCTCATGGGAGATGGTCAGCCAATTGGACGGTACGACGATATGTGGGCTGGCTGGTGCATGAAGGTATTTTCCCTCAGGAATATACCAATACCTTTTTATTCCTCTATATAGTTGTGATCTTGAGGGTGTGCCTTGGCGCAACAATAAGGTTGTTCCCTTGCGACCTTGAGGTCACAAGTTGAACTCGGGAAAACTATCTCATTGCAAAGGCAAGGGTAAGGTTGTGTACATAAAGAGCCTTCCCATACCCACAACAGCAAAAGTCTTGTGCACTGTGCTAGGGGGTTGACAGAGGTCACAGATCGGAACTAACTTTAGGAAATTGTCCGACCAAAGGCTGGACCGGGACCGGACCAATTGGACCAAAAATATACTGTGCCACCTTATGTTTTTTATTCTTGTATTGTTGTAGTGTTCTCTACAATTATGTTTCAATAGTTTGAATAAACTGAATACATACATTGTTAACTCGTAGGTCATTTGCGACCACATGGGATGGGGAGTGAAAACCGGTCTGCCCTACATATGGCACAGCAAAGCGAGCAACCCATTTGTTAACCTGAAAAAGGAGTACAAGGGTATCTACTGGCAAGAAGAGATCATCCCTTTCTTCCAATCCGCGGTGCTTCCAAAGGAGTGCACCACAGTGCAAAAATGCTACCTCGAACTGTCCAACCAGGTCAAGGCTAAGCTCGGCAAGGTGGATCCGTATTTCGTAAAGCTTGCGGACGCCATGGTTAACTGGATTGAGTCTTGGGATGAACTTAACTCTTCCCAGGCAAAATCCACCAAGTAGAGACTAGTTTTATAGTCTAAGTTGAGCTTTTTTCTGTTCCTTCCATATTTGATAGAGCTGCTTTATTTCCATAACCTTATCATCACTATATTCCATTTTTGGTGATGGTTTTGTACTAGCATTTGTTGTACACTTTTTGTTTTCTGTTTCATTGACATTGAGATGATATTTGAATTATGCTTGAACAATAATTGGCTATCATGTTTGTGAAATTGCTTTTGGAATCATTGAAAATGAAACATGTCTGGAAGGAAATGTGTATTTTTTTCAAAGTTTGTGCACTATTTGTGTTATAGGTGGCTATTCATGTCCACGGGACGTGTTAACAAGTTTTGTTTAATGGGTCAATCAAACCGCGGCCATGACTATTTAGGAGCAGTTGACTCAACCCAACACATTCAAGACGTTTAAATAATGGGATTCAAAATCAAACATAACCCGACATGTCCAACCTCTTCAATTTATACAGATCATAGTCAACACAACTCGTTTAAGAAATTACAATTTTTTTCTTAAATTGGTCACTAAATGAGTTACACAATCATTACGAGTTTATCAAATTCAACTTGAATACAACTCGATTTACTAACAAAATTGAGTTCGTTGACACAAAGAATGCATATAAATGAACACTTTCATTTTGAACCTAATAATAGTGAAAATATGCGCATTGGACCTGTTTATGTTTTCTATTGGAAGAGGTGGTACTTGTAAATTCTTTTTCTTATTTAGACTATTTTCAAAAACTCAAATCTGTTAATTTGTAGGCTCAGCTGGTACTGTTCATTTTATGACAGAAATAGCAAAACAGGCTCAACAAACATGAAACTCATGCAAAATGATCATATGTGCCTATAATGTGTATTATTCACTGAAATCAGAACCACCAGCAGTTGTGTAAACAAATATTCAGGAACTCGACAAGAATAAATTAAATGGTTCTCCATTTTTATACCCATAAAATCGGATTCTCCAATACAAACTTAAGATCTCCATCAAAATCAACTATTTAATAGTAGCATTTAAAACTGTTAGCATGAAGTCATTTATCCGAATTCCTTCCTAATTCCAATTGTGAATAGATGGGAGGAAGGAATGAAGATGGTGAGAAGGGCCAACTCATCCATAATTAGATTAGATGAACATACAACATGAATTTCCAGCAGAAAAAGGAGAAAAAAATGTGCATTTGAAAAGAGATTTTTTTTTTCATTTTTTCTTTTTGGGAGGAAGGAAATAGATAGAGGTGACATCATACTTTTCAAATCAGAATCTGAAATTTGGTTCTACATCCATTGACCACGCAAACTTCGCCAAAAGGGATTTGTTGAACATCTGCAAAATTGGAGAGAACGGAAGTATTAGCAATCAGCATTGTATTTATCACAATTGGCTATGAGACATGTGATTATCGAAATTTGCTCGAACCAGAAGTAGCAGTAGCAGAATACAAACGAAAAAAGATCCTGTATAATTTTGCTATATATCCAACACCAAAACTGAGAAATGGTTCGGTTTAGAGCTTGCAATTTGGGCCCCACACATAACACGATACAAAATAAGTGTTTGAAATCACTAATTTTGTAATTGTACCATGCTCATGGAGTACCCAACACGCTTAATATTGTTCATGTTGAGCCCAAAACCAAGCATGAACAATAAATCATGTGACACACCCAGCGCGCGCCACACACACATAGGAGTTAAAATTGTAAATTAACACAAAAAATACATATGCTAGTTAAAATAGTTATGTTAAATAGGTTGCATTTATGATATTTAATCATGTTGGGGAGTATCGTGCCAAACGAGTTAGTTTTGAGGTGCAAAACCTGTCAGGTCGTGTCGTGCTAATTATGTCATGTCGTGTCAACCCGGCTCATTTAGTTAATGTGTCAAATTTGTATTATTTGTTCACATACATGCAGTGTTTGTGTTTAATAGTTGAGCACAATTATTGAACATGTCGTATTCATGTTAGCCCATATAGTACACGATCAACCTTCAACACGACACGAACACCGCATGCTGAAATTCCCAGCTCTAGCTTGGTTGTTGATTTTGGTGGTGGTGCAATAGTTTAGTGTGTGAACTAATAAAAAAAATGACTACAAAAGAAATTCACCTTCTCAATAGGAACTTCGTGTCGCTTGCACCAAGCAACTGTGATTCTAGGATCAAGGTAATTGATTTTAGATGTGCCCAATGCAACAGTCTTAAGATCTTCTTTAGTCTTCATGTCCCGTTCTGTCTTCTCAATCTTGACATTGATTTGAGCCATCTTTTTCTCCAACCTGCAAATGATCAATTCAGGAATTATAATCAAGCAGTGCATTGCCACAAAATGAGATTGCCTAAAACAAGGGCATAAATTTATTACACTTCAGGGGTCAAATTCTTCTTTGGCTTCCCATCAGAATCCTTCAACGGGGGCTTCCCCTTTTTGGCACGATCCAAATCAACTCTTAGTTCTTTCAGATTGCTCTACAAGGAAAATGAAAGATGAAAAAAATCAGCTCGAGTACCATCTTACAATGATAAAACTGTAGGCCAAGGTTCAGTAAAGAGACCTCTAACGTGAATACCACAATCATATCAGAATAGAACATGTTCGTGCATGTGCGTGTACGTGAGTGTGTGTGTGTGTGTGTGTGAGTGAGGGAGAGTGAGAGAGAGTGAGGACAAATTATTCATGAGAGGCTCCTGTAATTCTCTATCTGTCAATACTATGACAACAAAACCAAAGTAGGCAATACCAAATTTTCTTGCTAAAGACCCATAGAGCAATCACCTTCAGATCATTTAACTTCTCCTCCAACTTGGTCATTTGTGTGGCATGGGACTTTGAGATGCTACGTTGATGGTTACAAATTATCGCAACCTACAATTATACAACACCAATGAAATCATCCAAAATTCAATAAAGGGCTTGATGAGTATATCAGTAACATATCTTTATTAACAGCGTTTACCTGCTTGTTTGCATAATTATAAACAGCGATCTTTTCTGCAACATCTCCTTCCTTCGTCTCACTGAACAACTGTCATCCAGAAGAAATAAAGGCACAGAATTTTTTTTAACTAAACTGTAAAATATATATCCTCCCCCGTTCACCAATAAAAAGAGAGCAATGAAATGCAACAAACTATCAATAGAGCCAAAATTCCAATATATCTCAACACCTTTGACACTTCAGAATAACATAAAACTTTGTTTTCAAGTAGTCATAGATGTTCTACTAATACTATAACTGATTACAATTAAAAAAACTATCACGTACATGTTTAAATATGACACCTCATAGGCCATTCAACAGACATGCAAATACCTTTTGTCAACAATTACATTGCTACATTGGGGGTCATATTAAGGTATACTATTGTGTTTCACTCATAATACAATCATCTACATCCATTCTAATATTTGCCTGTGAATAATCCTTTTTAAGTGACACCACATATCAAAATGGTTGTATGCAGCTTTCTATTCTAAAGGATATGATAGAAGAAATATGCTGAAAACATGTGATTTTAGAATTAAGTGCATATAGATGGAAGATAATGTTATTCCCCACATGCAAAACAAATTATGCAGTTCAAGATTCCTAAAGTCATTGCTTCTGCTTATACCATATCGTCTAGTGTGATAGACGCATTAAATGTACGAAACACTTTCGCTGTGAGGCCAGGCATGAGTTCCTTCAAATGTGCATTCAGTATGCTGGTATTTAGCTTGTCAAAGAGATCATCACCCTCTTTTTTTCCTGAAGAAAATGAGAAACACAAAATATTGGATCCAATCACATGATAACAATATTATTTGTACTTCTTGTACGTATACAATAGAATGAGCATACACATTTGGGGCCAAGTACTTACCAGCTTGGAACTGTAAAATTGCCTTGTAGACAAGTGGCTCAACTTCTACAACATTCTCATATCGTATTGAGTCTTTACCAAGGAAGTTAAACTGAATTTAAAAGAACAGAATACACATTAGCGATAGATTACAGGGAGGAACCATGCGTAAATGTAGAGAAACTGAACCTATTATACCTCCAGCTTGTAGCTATCAGGTAGTGGTGTTACATTTTCTATTTTCAATGTGCAGCAACCAACAGTATCAGCCTCATCATCATCCTGTAGAGGGGTACACAAATATAGGAAGATATTTAGATACCTTGTCCTATACAGGATGAAAGTTGTCATGTATATGAGGCTGAATCAAGGTACAACACTATACCTTCTCATTGCCAGCTCTTAAGGCTAGTTTATCAATAAGGTAGGTGGCAACTGCTATCTGCCGCTTCGTAATATCTTTGCTTGTAAAATTCTTTGTGTATGCTGCTCGGATGTTTTCTATATACCCCTGAACCACAATAGCAAAGTATTTAGTATCAGATAAAAGGCTCTTGCTATATGTTTTGTTCAAGAGCATATAAATGAACATTATTTAACGCCCATAGATAGAAACATGTATCACACCTTCAGCATCCTTGCCTTCTCATACTTTTCCTTGTCACTTTGCCCCTTCAAAGAACTGCTTGCTGCAAGGAACACATATTTGAATTCCTTGGGATTGATTGGATCATTCCAGAAAGCTAACCATGTAACAGTATTGTCATGCCTTACTTCTTTCCACCTGCCAAAAGTTACATGTCAGAAAATATTCCGACAAAAGATAACATCTTTAAACAGAAAATTTCCTGTAAATGATTGTCCTTTCTGAAGGGATAGCTACAATACCTTTCACCAGGAATAGGGCATTCCGGAACCGGAGCATCCTTTCCAATATTGATAGTAATGTCACTCGGACGAATGCGCCTCTTGACCTTTCCCATCTGATACAACAATTACAAACAATTGATAGCAATATCACTTTCAGGACTTCATAAAGTGCACCAATATCATCACATAGCCAGCACTTATTAAAATAGATCATTTTGAAGATTGGGAGTTCTATGTCAATAATACAACCTTTGGATGCTCTCCACGGCCTCGGAACAACCCAGGGGGTTCGACTCTGAAGTTTCCAACCTATGATTGATATCATAATCAGAAACTTTATTTAAAAAGAGAGCCAGAAAACATGAGTTCAACATTATAAAATAAAATAAAATAAAATATTGAACCTATTGGTAAAATAGGCATGCTCCTTCAACTCGTTAACAGAAATATATAGCACAAAAAGCTGGGTGAACTTGAAGAGTAAGAAATTCAATGAACAATAAACGATTGTGAATAATGGTAAATACCATTGAAATGAGAATGCCTCAATAATAAATCAAACAAAAACGCAATCCTAATTTTACCAGTGAGATCTACTCAAATGGCACCAACAAAATCTACGCAAAAACAGAGGGGTCATACTACTTCTCATCCAGCATATATACAAGATCTACCAAGTATAGTTTCTTTGCTAATCTTTGTTGCTCATGGAGATAACAAAAATTAATGTAAGAGAGTTTTCCATAAAGAAACATCATTAGCAGTGTAAGCAGTCACATACTCACATCATTAAATTCTTTATAAATGTATCTAGGAAAGCAACAAATAAATGGAGCCATTGAAGTAATACACAAATTTATCCACTTGGCATCATAGATTAAAAAATGCACAGCCAATGAGTTGACCTAACATGATGCAATCAATAAGACAAGATACCAAGAAAACAGCAAAACATTGCATACTAATCAAAGGATTCAAAGCTAGAGGTAACCTTCTCTTTAACACCGTCAACAATGGCCCACATATACTTCTCCTCTAGCTTCAGTTTCTCTTCCTTTAAAGCCTTCTTCTCCTGCATGAACACAAACACAAACAGTAAAATGATCTATTCTGAAAAAAGATTATATCCATTCCGTATAAAGCCATTCTTTGTCATACATGGAGATGATACTTATGCAATCAAAAGTTTTTCTATAAAATACTCTTGTCCCAAAATGAGTGTCTTGATTTCTATTTTGAGAAAAATTAAGAAGTTAGTTAATGATGTACATTTCTTCCTGTAACCTTATGAACATGTGTTGTAACAAACTCAAGGGAAACATGACACTTATTTTGGGACGGAGGGGGTAATATTTACTCTAGGTTGTTCCATGAAGTACAATTACTTACTAATATCAATAAAGACCACAAGAAACTTTTAGAAACAAACTGGAAATTTCCAATAAATAGAACTTGTAGGAACCAACCAAAAAATATTGTTAAATATTTGACAGTAAAACTTCAAATAGAAATAGTCAAGAACATGCAGAGATCATTGTGCAAAACCAATTAACAAAAGAAAATAATTACACCAAACATAATCAAACCAAGTTATGGCTCACCTCTGAACTCATTTGTTTCTTCTTCTCTTTTTCTAACTGATACCAATCATATATTGGGGTGAAATCGCAACCCTCCAAACTCTGAATTACATGGTTTTTCCCAAGTATTTTACGCCAATCATTCCAGAAGTTCTCTTTGAATTTATCTTTCTGCATGTAATCTGTATCTTTCATCACTGCAAACATTGTTGCGACCTACAATAGAAAATTAGGTAACTCAAACGTTAAGCAGAAACTAAGAAGAAAGAGATTAAGGTTTCTACTAAAAGCAATATCAAGTGAGAGAGACTCACTTCTTCCTTTTCAGGAGTCAAATCAACAGGCTTTCCATTATAAAGCATCTTGATTCCATGAGGATTGTATGGAGGTGGGAAAATGACACCATTATGCACCAAAGTAGTCCATTTTCTCTGTCCATCACCAGAACTTGGCGAAAATTTTGTAGACTTGGAGTATTTTAAATTCCTCAGGCTTTTTATGTTCTTTTTGGAGGTTTTCTTGAAGGAAATAACTTTTTTTACTTTTGGTTTAGTTGACGATACTTTATTATCTGACTTGTTCATTCTCTGGGCAATAGGAATATCATCCTCGTCATCGTCATCTGCTTTTTCCTTTGCCTCTGCTTTGACTGAGTCTTGCTTAACTTTGGCTGATTCTGATGAATCCAGAACCCTTTGCTTCTTAACTAACTGGTTTGAATAATCTGCCTTATCTAGAGGTCTCTTACTTGGTGCTGTGGAAATTTTTCCTTGACTGTCTCTTACAGTCGAACCATTTTGCTGCAATTTGGATGCTAGTGATTTCTTTTCATCGTAACTTAAAGGCTTATTACCTGATGTCCCTGCACTGGACTTGAATGGGAATCTTGAAGACAAAGGCTTTTCATCATCTGAATCTCCAGGGCTATCTTTGGGACTGATCTTTGGTTTTGACAATGGCAACTGATGAGAAGTAGGTGGCCTGAGCCCTGTGTTGGCATGGTTAGAATTCCCCTTAATTCTAGCACTGAGGGGTTTATCATCTTCAGAGTCCTCATCATCACTATTTGACTGTTTAATCGAATGGCTTTCCTCCTTCACAGCAGCAGACATATTTTGTTTTGATGAATGTTTTGATCGGTTATCTAATGACACTGATGCTTTACAATTGACTACCGGTGGTCTCACTGGTGATGTCATCATGGATGGAGTTGATGCTTTTGGGCTCACTACAGGTGATCTGATGGGTGATGCCTTGGCAGATGGGACGGTATTACTGTCCTTCTGAGCACTAGGGCTTTGACCATTGCGAGAACATATTTTAGAAATCTGCCTCCCTGATTGCCCGTCATGCCTCTTGGATGATGGTTTCTTAAGTTCCGGGTTAGACTGAGTTTGCTTGGATGATGCCATTCTTCTGAAAGCTAAAGGTTCATCGTCGTCAAGCCTACACGGCATCTCTAGCTTAGAAGCATGCCTCCCTGACTCTCCATCCTGCCTCTGAGATGATGATTTATTTATTTCTGAGTTTGATTGATTTTGCTTGAAAACTAATGGCTCATCGTCGTCAAGCCTACTTGACATCTCTCTCTTAGAAACTTGCCTCCCTGATTGCCCTTCATGAGATGATGGTTTCTTAATTTCCAGGTTAGACTGAGTTGACTTGGATGCTGCCATTCTTCTGAAAGCTAAAGGCTTATCATCGTTGTCGTCAAGCCTACCTGACATCACTTGTTTGATACAAGCATCAACAGCCATTATCCAAACAGGTATTGTTTGTCATCTGTATCTGATCAATTTCTGGAGGAAAAAAAGGAACAATTATTTCCAGAACGCAACCACTCCATTTGTAGTCCATAAGAATAGGCTAGACAAGCAATAAAGAATCGAGTCATACATTATCATTCAAAGATTTGTCATTGTCACAAAATTTAAGATACTCACAGCCATCACTAATCGTTTACAATACAAAACTCTATAAATTTGCCAAACTAACATTTATCCAAAGACAAACTATTATTTCACGACACTTTCTTAGAATTCAACTAGTCCTAATAAAGCACACTTCTCTGTTGATTTCCTTGTAAGAAACTATAAATTCTGATTATCTCTGCACTTTCCCATCATGAAGAGTATCCTTCTACCTCTCCAGCTAGCGAATAATAAAGGAACAATGAACTAGTCATGTCCCAGGCCACCATGATAACGGATAACCACCCTAACATTCAAGACAGCTCTAATGATGCTCTTATACAGTTTAAATTGCGATCTTATTTAAACTTCTATAACCAAGTGACATACCTGTAACTGAGAAGTCTATAATTCAACTCGTAACAGGATGCTAATGACATACTAAGTTTAATGATTCAATTCAATGAAAATATATGCCTTTTTTTAGCCAAATGCTTTCTTCTATTATAATTGTAATTCCTTAAAGGTTAGTAAGTTGGATCAAAGATTACAATCAAACTAAAGTCATGCAATTGAATTGGACAAACACCTAGGATAATGATGTTGAGTTGTAATTTTTGGTGAGACTAAGCAAATAGCCTCATAACTGAGCGATGCTGGGCTCAGCTTGATTGTATTTATAGCTTTGTAAGCATAACCATCAAATATGTTTAGTCGTCTGGTTAGGCATCAAAATAAAAAGAAGTTCCTACTTAGATTCATAGATTATAAGACACTGAGTTGGCTCTTGGATTATGTAGCAATGCTAAGCTTAAAGGATACACTAGAATAACTTTTGGATCAGTCTCAACTTTCTGTTCATTGGTTGGGTTTGAGAGAGAGACTCGGTATAAGTGCTTGTGAATTCGCCTTCTTGAGCTTGAATTGGACAAGTTCAGCTCACATAACTTGTTTTAGCAGCTCTCTCATGACATTCAACACAAACTCTACACACATAACATGCATTTCACATAACAATCTAGATAAACAAACATATTAATTTTTCAGTTCACAACATAAAATTTGGGGAAAACTAAAATTTGGCAAAATAAACTAAATTTAAAATAAAACTAAAACAAAAAAAAAAAAAAACGAGAACAATCATTGGAACATGTGATTATCAACATGCAAAGCAAAATTAGCAATACTCAATCCCCAATTGATCACAATTGGATAAAAATAGCAACTTTAAGCATGAAAATGCCTAATCCAATAAATTACGCCGAATACCAAATTGAAAGAAGCTGATACCTGGAGGCGGTTCGCCGGTGAGGTGCCCGGCCAGTCTCCGGCGCCGGAAAACGGTGAGGGGGTCGCGTAGTAACCGAATGCGAAGGAAGCTTGAGAGAGCTGGATTACCGGAAAGCGGAGGTGACAGCGCGGAGGCGAGGCCGTTGACGGTGGTGGTCCGGCGAGGAAGGAGCAGTGGAGGAGAGCTTGACTTATGGTGAGAGAGAGAGAGCGCACCGGGATAGGCTGGGTACTGTAGTATGGCTGCTACAGAGATCCTGTGTTTCGCGGTCTGATCCGTAGATAAGCAGTAGCCAATCAAATTTGTTTTTATTGATTTTTATATGAAAAGAAATGTTTAGTTTACATAGTTATTACAACATTAATTTCGGACAATAGATAACCTTATCTGAATAAGATCACTTTACTAGTTCCCTTGTTACAAAGTTACATTACATTTGATTAGAGGGGAGTATAATTTCAGGTATCGTTTGGCAACGAGAAAGTAAATTTTTTCGAAATATTAATTTTTCTGG
>JAYMTG010000586.1:0-11555 GCA_036897565.1 Pelargonium exstipulatum
GTCAGTTGAAGATATGCTATATGATGAACAAGGCATTATTCGATCCATGGAGAAAATTGAGGTGTGTGTCATTCTTTAGATGCATGTTTTGAGTTTTTGCCTCCATGCTTGTATCTATTTCCAAATTCTGTTATATCTTCATCGATATGTTTGAAGTTATTTTAAATGCAACTATTGTTGTAGATCATTCATGACTTCAATTTTACATTTGTATTTTGCTGAACATATTGTTGATGCTCTTTCTATATGCAACCATGGTCAAGCTTTTAGTCTGTTAGTTGATACTCTTTCTTCTCATCAGTGCACTTATTCTTAGCATCTAGTTTTACACTGATTTTGTAATTACTTGTGCCAATATCCATTTTTTGTGTACCATAAGTTTCGCATATTTGCAGTTCTCTTTGATCCTTAAAAATTAGATGTTTTGGCCAAAAACCATATCCCATATTGTTTTGTCATGGGTGCCTGTCTCATAGTCCATGGCCTTTTCAGATTATAGTAGCTATGTTGTAACTGTGCTCGTTTAATTCCACTTCCTGTAGGTTATTGACTTCCATCAAACAGTTGAAGTAAATGGAATTCGTTTTTGGTGTTATACTGCTGGCCATGTCCTTGGTGCTGCCATGTTCATGGTTGACATTGCTGGTGTTCGAGTCCTCTACACAGGAGATTACTCCCGTGAAGAAGACCGGCATCTTCGTGCTGCGGAGATGCCCCAGTTCTCCCCTGATATATGCATTATTGAGTCGACTTATGGTGTACAGCAACATCAGCCCCGACTCACAAGAGAGAAGCGCTTCACTGATGTTATTCACTCAACAATTGCTCAGGGAGGTCGTGTCCTTATACCGGCATTTGCTCTAGGTCGTGCTCAGGAGCTCCTTCTGATCCTTGATGAGTACTGGGCAAACCATCCAGAGCTGCACAACATTCCAATATACTATGCTTCACCTCTGGCAAAAAAGTGCATGGCTGTTTATCAAACATACATCAATGCCATGAATGAGAGGATCCGCAGCCAGTTTGCAAACTCAAACCCCTTCGAATTCAAGCACATATCAGCACTGAATAGTACTGATAACTTCAGTGATGTAGGCCCGTCTGTGGTGATGGCAAGTCCAGGTGGCCTTCAGAGTGGGTTGTCTCGACAGCTTTTTGATAGATGGTGTTCTGATAAGAAGAATGCTTGCGTTATACCTGGGTATGTTGTAGAAGGGACACTGGCTAAAACCATCACCAATGAACCAAAAGAAGTTACGCTCATGAACGGTCTTACGTCACCTCTCAACATGCAAGTTCATTACATTTCTTTCTCAGCTCATGCGGACTATCTTCAGACTAGTACGTTCTTGAAAGAACTTATGCCTCCTAATATAATTCTTGTTCATGGAGCAGCTACTGAGATGGCTAGGCTCAAACAGAAGCTTATCTCTGAGTTTGCTGATGGCAAGACCAAGATTCTCACCCCCAAGAATTGCCAGTCAGTTGAAATGTACTTCAACTCCGAGAAAATGGCGAAAACTATTGGAAAGCTGGCTGAAAGGACCCCTGAAGCCGGCGAAACAGTCAGTGGCTTACTAGTGAAGAAAGGTTTTACTTACCAGATAATGGCTCCGGATGATCTCCACGTCTTCTCCCAATTGTCTACAGCAAACATCAATCAGAGGATCACGATTCCATACTCTGGTGCCTTTGGTGTGATAAAGCACCGTCTTAAGCAAATATACGAGAGCATAGAGTCTTCTATGGACGAGGAGACGGGGCTTCCAGCATTGCGAGTGCATGACAGAGTGACAGTGAAGCAGGAGTCGGAGAAATACATTTCGCTGCATTGGGCATGCGATCCCATAAGCGACATGGTTTCAGACTCTGTTGTGGCTCTGGTTTTGAATATCAGCAGGGAAATCCCCAAGGTGGTAGTTGAGTCAGAGGATGTGGAAGCTGAACAAGAAAACGGGAAGAAGGCAGAGAAGGTTATTCACGCACTCCTCGTTTCGCTTTTTGGAGATGTGAAGTACGGAGACGACGGGAAGCTGGTCATCACTGTTGATGGGAACGTGGCGCGTCTGGATAAACAGAGTGGGGATGTGGAGAGCGGAAACGAAGGTCTGAAGGAGAGAGTGAAGACGGCGTTCAGGCGAATCCAGAGTGCTGTGAAGCCAATCCCTCTCGCCTCTGCTTAAGGTTCATGGGAGGTTTTAGATCCATGAGTGTTTTCACTGCGTAATTTCATTTGTATTCTCTGTAGAGTAGACACTGAGCTCTAGTTCCTCCTAATTGGCTAGTTTTGTACACTTAAAGACTCAGCTAGCTAAATGGTTTTGAATCTTCTTTCCATATCACACCAAAGCCCAAGTCATTTTACTATTTCTATTGTGATATTGGTTGAGAAGAAACAGGAAATGATTTAGATAATAGTGACATGGAATAGTTAAAAAGCCACTACTCATTTCTCCATTAATTCTTCAATTTTTCTCCTATATATTTTTTCAATTTCAATAATGAGCTTTTATAGATAAAGCGCACTTGTGGCAATGTAAGCTACGAAAGTTTCTCACGACTCTTTTGCCCACAACATATCGGTACTTCCGTTGGTTTTTCTGAAAGATGCTTTAGATTATAATTTCTCAAAGGTGGTTAATTGCATCTTCATTTCAGTCACTGAAGAACTTCAACATTTAATTAGATCATCGAAGGAGCTCAGCTTGCATTTGAATCATCAAAAACGTTTTGCTACTCCATTAATTTGATCATACGATAACTCAAGCTATGTCGTGTCCTTCGTCCAAACACCTATCATTTGAATAGCGAGGTCCTCACAAAGACCCATGAGTCAAACACATATTATTTGAAGAGATGGGAAGGTTTTCAAATTCTATATATAGAAAAAGTCGTCGGTCACTTATTATCAGCCGTCTTAGCTCAGCTGGTAGAGCGCGTGGCTTTTAACCACGTGGTCGTGGGTTCGATTCCCACAGACGGCGCCTAATACAATTTTTAAGTAATATTTTTTGAGTTATTAGGATTATTTTTATGAAATATATTTTAAAAACATCGAACAATAAACTCGTGCCACAATGCAATCGGTGTTCCGGAAAAGGAAAAAAATCGAATCTCAGCAGAATCCAAATCGTTTTATGGCAGAAGAGACCTTCTTCCACTGCACCACCGTCTCGGCCTTCCTCTTCCATGGCCTCTTCTTGCTTCTCCTTTTCCATGTCCTCTACTTCCCCCTCCTAAAAAATTAAAACCCTAACAATTTCTAATGTGAAAGTGACGTGCAAAAGCTGTATAATTATACTAAAAGCTAAAGTTATCAAGCGGGAAAAGTTAAGGTGCACATTGATTTCACATTTCTCTTTTAATGTACAACGCGTTACCATTTCTCGTCACGCGCAAACTGATAGCGCGACGAATTTTGTACTCGGATTAACAAGAGAGTCATAAAAAACGAATCAATAAACACAAAATCCACGAAGAGAACAAACCACATTACTAAAAACAAAACAAACAAAGTTCATCTTCTTCTTCCAAGTGGGAAATTTGTAATTTGCCCTAGGTCTAAGTCAATTACAAGTCTTTGTGTTGTAGTGCTCTTAGGGAGGGACCTAGATAGCATTGTTTCCACTAAGCTTCTCCTTCAAAAGTAGAAGACAACAACACTACCCACAAAGACTTGTCAAATAGTTCTTAGAATTGTTCTTAGAATTACTTTCAGTCAAAAAGGATTGACACGTTTGAGCTGATGCATGTATATTCTTATGTAAGCGGGTGCACATCCGCGACTTTAAATGAACAAATTGTTTTTATTTTCTTTTTCCCGGTAAATGTCTCCTTAAAACTTCAAAAGAAACAAGACTACATCACCGACGACTTGTCAACTCGGTTTACTAGAACTTGTCAACTGAGTAGTCCAAGCATTATTTCCAGTAAGCTTCTCCTTATATGTTCACATTCTTATCATTTCTGCAACTACAAAACTCAGTTCTTTGTGAAGTTCTCTTGAAAACCCATATCAGAAATGGCTTCCTTTTGCAGAATCCCACTTTACATTGTTGTGATACTAATTGTTTCATGTTATTTGAGCTACAAGCCTAGGGTTCATGGAGCCAGAGAGGTTCCAAATCATGGCCATGTCGTCCCAATGGAGTCTCTGCAATCTGCATCTACTTGCTCTTCTTCTTCCACAGGTATAGACTTATTTCATGTTGAAGTAAACAACTTGAGTTTGCTATTTAACTTCCAATTCTGCATAGCTAGTTGAGCCGGTTGTTTTCTTGTCACTCTGCATAAGGTAAACAGCTTGAGTTTCCCGAACAATTCATAGAACTTCATAGGATGTCAAGGTAGTCCACAAGAAGTAGATAGCTCAGGTTTCCCGAACAGTTCATGCTGACAAAACTTCAGTGTGGAGTGTTTGGGAAAAAGCATTTCCCTCCTGTAGCCTTCTTTTGGGTCAACCACATAAGATGTCGAGGTAGTCCACAAGAAGTAAACAGCTCGAGTTTCCTGAACAATCTACGCTGATGAAACTTTAGCGTGTACTGTCTGGGAACTAGCATTTCCCTCCTATAGCATTCTTTTGGCTCAACCACATAAGATGTCTATGTAGTCCACATGAAGTAAACAGCTCGAGTTTCCCGAACAATCCATGCTGATGAAACTTTGGCGTGGATTGTCTCGGAACTAGCATTTCCCTCCAGTAGCATTTTTTTGGGTAAATCAAGTAAACAGCTCGGGTCAAACATGGCCTTAATGAGAATTGATGAATCCGTTTTTGGTTATTAGGTACTGCAAGAGGGTCTAAGAAGGGAGTACCTGCATTTTACCGATATGGACCCTGCTCGCCACTTGGCCAGTACAATTCCATGCCCAATTCTCACAAGATACTTCTGGAAGATCAATCTCGAGTGGACTCCATCGACGCCAATTCCAACACCCACCCTTTGGCTGAAACAGAACGCGTCCTTGGAGCTGGAAGTTACCATGTCAGGGCTAGTTTTGGCACTCCACAACAACACTTCAGCTTAATTCTAGACACTGGAAGTCACTTGACATGGATACAATGCAAACCATGTTCTGTTACATGCTACCCTCAGGACGGCCCCATCTTCGATCCTTTTGCTTCTTCAACTTACTCTCCTGCCAAATGCAACAGTTCCAGTCCTTGTGACTACTCCACGACCTATGGTGACAACTCGTACTCCCAAGGACATTATGCCAAAGACACCCTCTCGCTCCCCGATTCAGACACCGAAGTGTTCCCTTCTTTCACCTTTGGCTGTGGACAGAACAACAGCAATGGTTTTGGCAGGGAAGTAGCAGGCATACTAGGACTCTCCCAAGGGAGTAGCCTCTCTTTTATGGAACAGACTTCGTCAAGCTTTGCTCGGGTCTTTTGTTACTGCCTCACAACCCGGGTAGGCTCCACAGGGTACCTTCAGTTCGGGATGCAAGCACTAAAAACTTGTCAAACAGAAACAAGAACATACACAACCCTTGTCACAAACCCCAAGCAGTACCCCAATTTCTATTTTGTCAATCTTACTGGCATAACAATTGGGGACAAAAAACTGGCAGTTTCGTCTATGGTGTCCAACTCTCCGAGCACCATTTTAGACTCCGGAACTACCATTACTCGCTTGCCTTCATCAGTTTATTCTGAGCTCCGTGCTGAATTCGTGAGACTGATGTCACAATATCCTACTGCTCCGCCTCTGCCACCTTTGTTGGATACATGCTACAACCTTGCTGGTTATCCAAAAGATAAGATAATACCAAAGATGATGCTGCATTTTGAAAATGATGTGAACATAGATTTGCACTGGTCCGGAGTAATCTGGACAGAGAGTGAATCTCAGGTGTGCCTGGGATTTGCTGAAAAGAAAGAGAGAGATCCCTTTACCATTATTGGCAATAATCAACAGAAGACTCTGGGGATACTGCACAACATACCATACAGCAAAGTGGAATTCAAGACTAATGCTTGCTAAATTCCATATCCTACTACTACAAGTACAAGGATCTTCTCAGTAAACACTACCATTTCAGTAAATAATCTGGTCATTTGTTGTAGCTATTGTAGTTGCTATATCTATGTGACCTCATAGGACACATTGTCAAAGATTAGAGACTGCAAAAGCTCAATACAACCTTCGTGTTCTTTGTAATTTCTACGACTATTCGTGAATTTTTGCAGTAGCCTTACCAATTATCATCATATATCGATCGTGTATAGTTTGGTGGCTTCTCATTGTACCAATTGCTTATATTTTGTGTATTGCTAACACAAATATTTAGCAGTATCTTACAATCCCAATCAGTAATCTTAAATGAATTTAAATCAGATGCAGATTTTAACAGATACATAATCTCTTACTAAACAACAATCTGCTATCTGGTACCAGTAAACTTCACACTCAAAGCACAAAACTTGATTGGTCAGACCTCACATAACCACAAAAAATGACAGACCCAGAAGCTAAAAACCACTAGATTGTGCTACCACAGAGCTAAAATTGAAACCATATCAGATAGCCAGTAACTTCACACCCAAAAGCTCAAAACTTGAGTCCTCAGACCTCACATAACCACAAAAGATGACAGACCCAGAAGCTCAAAATCATTAGATTCAGCTACCACAGAGCTAAAATTGAAACAATTCCAGTTACACAGTAACTTCACACTCAAAGCTCAAAATTTGAGTCCCTAGACATTACATAAACTCAAAAATTAACAAACCCAGAAACTCAATACCACTAGAATCTGCTACAGGAGAGCTAAAGTTGGAACAGTTGGTTCATGAAGGTTGTATTGAGCTTTAACATGAATTGGAGCAAAACATAAGAAGCAAGAGCTTTTAGGAGCTAACCGAACCGAACGTGCCCTTTCCCATTGTTTCACAAACCGGAAACTTGTGCTGAGACCGGTCCGGGTTTCTAATGACTCGGTTGTGTTTAAATATTTTTCAGCCAATTTTGAGAAACTAAAAAGACATATATGCCATTAAGGTTTTATCACAATTACTCGTAGATCCTCCTCTTACCTAATAACGTTATTGACACGAACTCATACACCTCTCACTCGGTCTCTTGGCGGCAGCAAACCTTGTGTCGGCAGATTTCCGGCGGCTCTCCTGCTTCTTCTGGTTGTGTTCACCATCTCATCTTGCCCTGATTTGAGGTTTGTTTGTTTTTTTGCTCTTTGTTCTTTTCTTCAATTTAACGTTTCTATGAGGGATTGGTGTCTCGATACGTCCTCAGTTTCTATAAGCTAGGGGTTGGGCACAGACTGGAGCTGTAAAGTTTGAATCTTTTTGTGTTTAGAGACTATAATTTCAATTTTACTGCAGCTGTTTTCAATGGGTTCAAGCAGTTATATTCAAATTTCAGTGGAAGGCTATAAAAAACATTGATATTGCTTATTTTCATTAGTTTGGTTGATTACTACGTCTACTTAGGCATTAGCTTGTTGTTGGGTTTGTGCAGTTTCATATATTTGTTTATTGTTTTGTTCTGATAATTATGAAACCATAGGTGTTGAGTAGGATGGTTTGTTTGTACTTGTGCTTATGGTTGCCGTTGTCTGAACTAGTAATATATTGGGTTCAAGTAGTTACGTTCAAAAATTTCAGTTGAAGGCCATAAAATACCATTGATGCTGCTTATTTTCATTAGTTTGATTGATTAGTATATGTATTAAACTATTAATCATTAGCCTTGTTGTTGGTTTAATACAAATTCTCACACATGATCTTTTTTTCTTCTGATAATTATGAAGCCATAGATGTTGAGTAGGGAAGGTTTGTTTGTACTTGTGCTTATGGTTGCTGTTGTCTCAAAACATCATTCATATTGCTGATTTTCATTAGTTTGATTGATTGTTGGATTTAGGCATTAGCTTGTTGTTTCTGTTTCTTATATCGGATACTGATTTGTTCTGATAATTATGAAACCACAGGTGTTGAGTAGGGAAGCATTGTTTGTACTTGTTCTAATGGTTGCTGTTGGCTCAAAAGTGTTGCCTTTGAGAAGACCCAAAACTAATAATCTAGTGGAAGATGGTATGATGGGTGGTGAAGCAGAGAAATCGAATAAGCTAGGTAGAGGGAAAAAGGGTATGGGTAGAAAGCCTCGGAAAGAGAGTTCCGGCTTTGATGGGGGTGATTCTAACAAGAATAGAACCGGGCGTGGGGATGAAGGAAATTCAAAATCCCGGAAGTTTTCCAAGCAGCATAATGTGTCGGAATCAGAAACATCATATGTGAGGTATAATGGTTTTAGCTCATTGTAGTTACTTTGCTTTTGTTTTGATGAATTTATGTGGTTTTATTGGGTTTTGTTAATCAACGGCCGTTATAAACATGTCGGGTAATCTTTGTAGGCAACAGGTTGATCCTGAAACGTCGAAATACTTGTTAGAGATTGCGAATCTATTTGAAAGTAATGGGGTTGAGGTGGAGGAACGATTGGTTATCTGTGGTAATGCTCTTGAAGAAACTAGGGGGAAGGAGTTGGAAGTTGCAACTGATTATATATTAAGTCACACTCTGCAAACACTCCTCGAGGGTTGTGATATTGAACACCTTTGTGCTTTCCTGCGAAGCTGTGCAAGTGTGTTTCCTTCTATTGCCATGGATAGATCTGGTTCTCATGTAGCTGAAACAGCTCTCAAGTCATTATCTATGCATATGGAGGACGGAGAGGCATATGCTCTCGTTGAAGAAACTTTGAATATGATATGCAAGGTATCAAGTTATTGTTATTTTTCTTAATAATATATGCACTTCTTATTGTATTGGTGTTTATCATTTTAAATTAAGAATGGAGATGGAACGTTACTGTCCAATTGCATTGCTAAACATATGGCCCTTTTTTAAATATAATTTGATTAAATATTAGGATATGCGTTGATATTACACTTCTGTTTTCTCCTCTAATATGCTATGTTCCTTTTCAGGTCATTGCTGTTAATCCTGTTGATTTGATGTGTAATTGCCAAGGGTCTCATGTTCTTCGAAGTCTTCTTTGTCTTTGTAAAGGATTGCCAATAGATTCTCCTGAGTTTCATGGAACAAAGTCATCAGCAACTCTAGCAGAGCGATTGAATTTCAAGGCATCCTGGTCAGATGAAAATGGTTCACAAAGTCTTCAGCAGGGCTTTCCGGATGTTCTCAAGTTCCTTGTATCCGGTATGTTCAAATGCTCTAGAAAAGACATGAAGGCTGTCCAAGTTGATCAGTTTGGAACCTTGGTTTTGCAGGCACGTTCTCAAATTTTCAGTCGCCATTATTCTATTACATTGACTAACATAATTGAGATGAACTTTGAGAATTTGCCTTCGTACATAGATTAGCAACAAGCATTTCTCGATTTGAGAACATAAGAAATGGGATTTCTGATAGGTCAAGTATCCAGTTACTGATAAAAAATGGTGTGGCTCTAACAATAGGTTATGTAACTCGTGTTAGAAATGACTGCCGAGGAACATGAGTGATTGAGCAACCGTAGATTTTTCTCTAAAATTCAACAAACATAAGCTAAAAAACACTAGAAGTTGTGCTGCTGCTATTTATTACTCCCAGCCCAAGCTCTAGCTGAAAATAACCCAAACCTGAATTTCCAAATGTTTATGAAAATAAAAAAAATGACCAAACACACCTCAAACGAGCATAGAATGCAAAAAAATTGGTTGATGGAAGAATCTCTGTCCAATCTGTTGACATCTTTGTCGAAGCCAGATGGTGCCCATCTCCTGCATCAGTCTTTGTTCGTTTGAGTTTTTTACTCAAATGTCAATTATATTTTGTTGTGCTTAGAAATTTCTTAGATACTCATTTGGATGTTGTTTAGATAGAATCAAGGCCTTGCCGAAATATTATAAAATGACTGACAAGTTTTTGTCTGCTGCAGACAGCTCTAAAGGCATTAAAGGGACATGATCAAGAGTTGCTGCAGACAATTCCCATCCTTCTTGGCTGCAACAACAAAAGTACAGATGAAGGAATCAACTTAGAAACGAATGCAGCGCGGGGTATCATAAATTCGATGAAAGAAACTGCATATAGTCATTTGATGGAGGTCAGTATCTTCCAATGGGGTTCATAAATTGTGCTTTTATTCTCAGCATAGTTTCCTAAGTTCATGTATGTTTGTGGTTCAATTGTTTTCAGATTTGTACAATGAGATTCTTACTAAAATTTTCAAGGATTCGCTATTCAAGATTGCATCTGACATTGTGGGAGCTTTGTCATTCAAGCATTAGTTGCTCATACATACAAGATCCCAAGAACAAGTTTGTTTTGTTATATTTTATCTTTAATTGATGTTTTACTATTTCTATCTAGCTTATGATTCTTAATTATATGCCTCAGATAGTTATGTAACAATTGCATGACAAAGTATCATGAGATTTGAATGAGCTGGACACAGTCTTGTTTCACAATTATGCACACAATATATTTGTGAAAATAGACTTTAAATAACTACCATCAGCTAACAGAGAAATCACATTCTAAAAAGAAGCTAGCCATGGCTGATATTGCTGCGTATATTACTCTTACCATTCTAAATTTTTGAATTACATTTATATATTCATTACTATTTGTTGATTAATCAAATTCCGGTGAAAAAAGACGATGAACAGGGGGCATATGCTTTCATGGATCGCGGAAAACTCGTGAGCATCAAGCAGTTGGACGAGACCTTGGAAATCATCAAAGAGGACGACGATCATAAAAATTGCAGAGTGTGTTACATGAAGAGACTGCCTGACGGCACAATGTCCGAGATGAATACAAACCAAGCAAATGCAGACTCCATTAGAACATTCGTTAATGAGATTCACATCATGTAACGTGAATTTATGTCGATGAAATTTACCAAATTAAAATATTAAATATGCCGCTAAACCATCTGGCACTTAGACACGTCTAAGTCAACCTAAAAAAAGTAACAAATAAAGGCAAAATACAAAGAGTTGATATAGTTTGGAAAAGTGCAACCATCCCCTATTTATACGGGGAAGTCTTAATAAATGAACAACTTTGATTAAAAGCACATGGACACCATGTGTGGTTGAGATTAATTACCTAGATGTCCCTAAGTTTCACCGTAATTCTACAATTCTCTTAATAACTATCCATATTTCTAGATTCTTCCACGTAGAATTAAGCTTAGTGTTGGCCCTTGGTCATGCAAAATGTTGGGCTTCCATGAATTTGACCTTGTGTTTGAACTTGATCTTTCATATTATCCATTGCGCACATTACACTCACACATGTAAATTTTGCATTTTCGCGAGTCATTCAAATTCTTTTGGATTCTTCCATTTATGTGGGTGTACTTTTTTCGCCATCTGTGTATAAATTTTGGTTCACGTCCTTTCAGACTGTGGCAATACTTTTAGAATTGTAATTTCAAATTCTATATCGAGTCGTATAGTATAGTCTCGTTTTTGGAATTGTAATTCCTTTCATTGGTCGTCTCCGATGGAGAATTTGGAGTTTGGAAGACGAGTTACCGATGGAGATTCTCTATCACCTGTATCAAATCTGC